>VWYI01048578.1:0-27231 GCA_013399455.1 Anthoscopus minutus
CAAGAAGATGAGTACTTCACTGACACAGTGCATTTATCATTTGGCAATTGTCAACCACAGCCAATACCATCACCTTCACACTGATATTCGTACTCTAATCTGGGATTTAACAGATGCCAAAACAAGCTTCCATCTAAGAAATCCAGAGAAGCACCTTTTAATTGCCCACAGATATGACAATGACTAGTTGTGGGGTAAAATTTGCCAATTTTTCCTAAGGACCATTATATCGCAAAGAAATCCTCTCTAAATACTTTTAATCATTCCGCTGTTGTTAGCGGTAGCGATTCTAGACTTTCCTTTCATGTTTTGTTCTTTGCTGTTGCTGTAGATCAGCTGTGAACTCTATTAGCCAATTTAAAGACACTTATTCCTTACAGTGAGAACCAGATGCAAGCCAGTCCATATCTTTGAAGCTTTTGTACTATCTTTGACAAGAAGGTGCCGTATTTCAATGCAAATTACTTTCAGATTGCAAATTAAAAAGCGGTGGTTTAAAGACTGGTATTTCAAAGGTCTCTTAGACACTAACAAGAGTATTTAGAATCATCTTTAAGCATCGAAACTGTACTTTAACCCACAATGACTAAATGCTTGAAAGAAAATCCTGTCATGCATCAGTCTGTCTAATGCTATTGAAAAAGTCAGTCCTTGCTGGCTTGGGCACGACACTCTTCCCTCAGTAAGCTGCTATCTATCTTATACAAGCTAAATGAGCACTAATTCACTTCCTAAATAGTGATGACAAGTAACAAGTATTCAACTACTTAATTACATTAGTTTTTCCTGTGAAAGACAGATTTTTTTTTAAAGGTTGGATTGAAGCAGAACTAGGGGAGTTCAGCTGAAGGAAAGACATCCAAACACATAAATACAAACTCCCTGGACATAAGATAGAGACACACACACAAGCTAACTGCAATAGAGGTGAATATTATGCCTAGTGCCATGATAAGCTTCGTAACAACCTGTTACTGACCATCAAATTACACTAAAATTGTCCATGTTACACTTACATCACAGGTATGGATGAAATTATGTCCCTGTCTTGAGCGCTGCTGAAGGGATTACAGACTGTACACCATATCTTGAAAGCAAAGGGATTCAGATTGCTAAACAAACATAATCCACTGCTTACATAATTCAAATTTCACAAAATCCAAGGTCAGAACAAATTACATTTAAAACTTTTAAATTTAATTCTCACTTACTGGCTTACTGTAAATCAAACCCAATTCATAAAACAATTACAGTATAGGAGTTTGGAATTCAGGTAATCCCTAAGTGTACAAACAGTGTAATTGTGTCCTGTGAACCATGGTATAGATCATAGTGTTTAACAGGTAATTTGGTTTTATGCCTGTTTAATCTTTACTTATTGCCATATGTGAAAACAATCGTTACATCATCTAAGACGGATATCACCCTAGAACTGCTTGTAGACCCACTAGTACTGCTCTAAAACTTGTAGTACAAACAACCATGCATGAATAACCATATCTTCAGCATTTCAGCAGGTAAAAACAAGGTCCTCCTCCAGGTGTTGTCTGTGTTCAGCAATTGCTGGACAGAAATCACAAACACAAATTCAAGGCACAGCCAGCAGCAGGTGAGGGGATAAAGCAAGCTGGCTGGACAGTGTGGTCTCGTTAGGAGCAGCATAAGCCTCAGCTCAGCAGGATGACCCACGTCCTCACTTGATTTTGCTCTGCCTTGTTCCAGTGCAGAAGCGGGAGCAGCAAGTGCAGCTCAGCTCTGATGAGGTCTTCAAGGTCAGTGCTGACTGCAGATGTGGGCAATGGCCACCTGATGCTGAGCTGGCATTACTTGGAATCAGACAAGGCCATATCGTCAGATCTTTAATTGCAGCCGCAAAGAGAGCAAGGATGTGGACGGAGGCACTTTGCATACAGCTGTGTTGTTGCTTGCCAGCTACTCACAGCAGCTGCAGCTGCTCCTGTTAGAGCTCCCTATCCCAAGACAGTTAAAGTTAGCAAAGACCAAACAACTCAGCATATTTGAGTTACTCTGGTTCTCCTTGGAAACATATTAGGAATTTGTTACACTCATACTTTAGTCAAGAGAAGTGATCAAGGATTTAGGCAGTCTGTCCTAGCAGCACAGCTGGAACTGTAAAAGGACATCTGTTCACAGAGTTTTCCAGTATCAAAAGACTTTTTTGCATGGGTCCAGACAAACTGAGCCCAAAGCAACTCAACCACCACTAACCAACTAACCAACTCAACCAACCCCCGCCCAGGGTACATGGCTTTGAGTCCAGGGAAGAGTGGACCCCACCCCTCTGCCATGCAACACCTTTGGAACAGCTGACTAGAAAGAGTAAAGTATCTTTCCACCTTGGTCTGAGCACACTGGTTTAGGATTAACACAGGAAGTATCTGCAGCCCCTTGTGAGACCATTGCGTCAGCCAGCAGCCAACCAACTCTCCTGTTAGTAAATCAGTTATCCACACAGCAAGTGGCACCTTCACTCCATGCAAAATTACAGAGTTACACATGGTTGGCTACTTAATCTGATTAACACAACTTCTTTAACTGCCTTTTAATATTTATAATTACATTGTGCAAAAGTCTGGCTATCTAATTTTCCAGAGAACTGTTTGCCATGTTTATTAAGGAGATATTTAAACACACTTAAGGCAGCTTTGGAAAGGTATCTTTTTCTTAAGCCTTGTAGCATTTTAAAGGCTTTGGTCTTTGTCATGTTCTTGGGAGAGTTAGCTACTCTCAGGGGGTTTTACAGTCTAATACAAGAGCAGCTGGAAGAGGACAACTGATGCTTTAGTAAAATCATTCTATTAGTGACAACCACATACAAAAAAGATACAGAACGCTAACACATATAAATCCCATACCTTTATTTCTAGACTCCTGCTCAGAAATATATCCAGTCTATGTCCATTTCCACTGTCTCATGAATCCTTTCCTGTGAATTTACTTATGTCTAATAAAGGATGACACCTCTTATAATACCAGTTTCTCTAGGTGAATAAGCCCAAAACATCATTTTACTGATGAAATACTACAACATTCAGCATCTGTCATTGCTAACAAATTATCTTCTCAATATGCAATAAAGGGACACTTAGAGAATTTCAGAAACATAAAATTATTACCAAGAATTATATAGCAGGGATGCTAAGCAATTATTATAGTTTTGAACACTGAAAAGAAAATTATACAGACACAAAATAAAAATTTAGGACTTTGCCCACTGGTTTTTCTGTTCCCATTAAGTTTTCTAAGGGAAAAAATACAAACAAGAATTTTGTGCTTTGGGGGCCCCAAATAACAAGCAAAGAATACTAATTGTCCAAAGAAATGTTCAGAGAATTTTTGTCAAATCCATTAAACTGACTTTAATACTAACAATGCCAGAGGAAAATCACATGAACGTGACAAGGCCAAAGAATTCTCTGAGAGATTTTTTTACCAGCAAATAAGTAGTTACCAAGTGCTTCAATGGGCACACTCCCAGCATAGATGGATTACCATCTCTTCCCACAGGCAATCACAGTTTTAGAGCTATGGTTGCATGGCACTAAAGCTGTGTGAGCTTGGTCTTCTTTTCTAGTATTCATTTAGATGGTAACTTATTCCTTAAAAAAGCTGGTTTCTATAGGCCATTTACATGTTAAAACTGTCAGCACTTATGTCTTACAACATAGCCTCTGTATTCAGGCTGCATTAAGAAACAGTATCCTATTTCTTAAACCACACAGAAAAGAGTTAAATTACATTCTCAGATTGATGTCACCAGCATTTCTGTAAATAACAGAATTAAATTCTCATAAGTACATCTACAATGACGTACAAAATTTGTACTTTGAAGCATTTTGATTGAGCAAATCTTTCAAAGCATCAAATTTGCATTCGAAATTATGTCCTACACTGTTACAAATCCAGAGACTAAAAGTGGAAATGTACAGGAAACCAATAAGTTCTCATTGCTATATAATCATTTTACCATTATTTTAAATCCACTGGTGTATATCACCAAAAAAATCTCTTTTTTAGAGATACTGTGATAGAAACACACACTTTACCTTGTATTGACTCTGAGATTATAATCTTGAAGAAAGAAAAAGTACATTACCAAGACAGCTAATTTCTGTCTATCTGTCTATCATAATGTACCACAGACAAGGAATATGGACATAAATTTATTATACTCTGTTCTAGGCTCACGCCATCTTACAAAATTTACTTTAAAGTAATTAATTTGCATCATGCAACACCATAAGATTTGTTAGTAGTAAAATGTACTGGATATTGACTATTTGAAAAGAAAACTGAGTTTTATATTCTACTATAGTTCTTTATAGCAACTTTTGCACAGAACTTGAAATGTTATGGATAATTTGAAGGCTAGGGGATTAAAAGTACTAGCTAACAAATTCAGAACGTGCCTGTCAAAACACTGCAAAGGCTTGCTTAACCCATAAAAAGCAGGCTGGCCCATCCAAAAATCACAGGGGCTTTGTCCTTATGATGTGGCAGCAGACCCTCTGCCTTGTGCAGTAAGAGGGAGTGAGAGCAAGCTAACTGGCTCAATCCTCCCTCTGACCTCCATCAGCTCAGTACAACGACCACATGGAGCCCACACAGCACTAACCAAGAAATTGCAGGATCATGGTGTTGGTTTTCCTCATGATGAGAGTTAAAAACTTGCTATCTGTGAGAGAAGACGCTGCTAACAGACTGACAAAACTAAGCAGAGGCAAAGCAGAGGCACTTTCTGAAGAAAAGTCTTTACAGAATGGTTAGTAAGCTCGAAAAAATTCTACATTACATTTATACTGCCATGTAGAAAAATATCCAAACAAACAAACAAAAAGCCAAAACAAAGATTATGGAAAAATAATTCATTTTTCAGACAGATTTCAAGCAGAAATACACCCACAGGACTGTTACATTTTTCAGCATACAATGTGAGATTGTATGAGCATTTAATATTAAGGTATCTGGTAAAGGCAGATCTGCCAAGAACAGTTCAGTCTGAATTTCACTACTGTTATTCAAATAAAGTAAAGTCATTCAAAATATGCATAAACTATATATTTGCACTGGTGTAAGAGGTTAGAAATGAGCAATGTCCGCAATATTTGTAATTTTTAATTCAGGCACATTTGGAGCACCAAGCTGCCTATAGCTGCAAAGCAACACCAGAAACAATAGGTGAGTGCACTAAACAGCAGGGCTGAAATATCTGAGCTCCCATAGAGCTTCTTATTTTCAGCAATCATCATTTCTCTTTTCAATGTAGGGAAATTTTCCAAGTTACTCACAAGCACTTTGAACAGAAACTGGCTTTGACTATGGAGAACAAAATCCTCAGCATTCCTAAAATACAACAGAATAACAAAAATTGAAACTTCCTGACTTCTGGCATACTACACAGGTGAGAATATATTATGGCTAATATGCAACACAGGGATCCTTCCAGATCCAACAAATGGAAAAATATCCAAGGAAATTATTTCTCAGATGAAAGTCACTGCAGATTTCAGGAGCACCTTTTTGGAAAGGCATTTTGGTATGAAAGTGATGGGCAAAACTAACCCCCTCTCAAAGAACCATGGCCATCCATATATAACTAGAGCAGTAATTTTTCTCAGGTCTACAAGGTATTTGTAAGGAATCCGGATAAGATAGCCTAGAACAAATCAAATCTCATTATGCAGTGGCTTTCGCTGAACAATTAGCATAGACTCCAACAGAGATAGCAACAGCTGTACTTATGCATCCTTACCACTCCTCTAAAGCTACAATCTTTACAATGATATATTTTTCCATCTTGATCATGAAAATTTAATCAAAGGGAAAAAATCCATTATGTTCTCAATGAACACTCACTTAAAGCCTATCTTAGAATGGATAAATCAAACCTACTATAGCTCGTGACAGGGACAACACTTAGTGGTAATCCCTCTTATTGAAATCCTAGTGCATGTGCTAATTCCAGAAAACATTCCTCAGCCAGGTAGGCTGAGGTCACTCTTATGGAAAAAAACACTTCACAAAATATGTTACCTGTTATATGTTAACAGCAAAGCACAAGGTTTTGTTTTCCACAAGGGCTACTAGAGCTCTGCACAAGGCTCTCCCCAGCTGTTGCTCAAAAATGAGCTGCCCCTGCAGATAAGGTATGAATAGTTCATTACCTGGAGTCCACCAAACTTAAAAAAGCTTTCATAACAGAAATTACAGGTGTGACCAACAGGCATAAAAAGAAAGATAAGTACTTGTCAACTACAGATGTTGGCACTCTGCTGAAGTGAATGAGAGTTCTCCACGAATGAGAGGAATTTTTCTGCGACATTTACCTACCCCAAAGCACAACCTCACAAATCTGAGGTTTTCAGGAAAATGAGCTGTCATCATTATCTGAATGACACACACCATGGTTTTATGTAAAAACTGTCAAAAAAATCCAGCATAAATTATGGTGAATTCTACTTGCTTTTCAGGAAAGTCACTCGTCTTTGTCTGAGACTGAAAATTGTATTTTAATTAGAAACTTGGTTCAAATGCTACATCTATTGGGTAGCAATGGTCAAAAAATAAAACTAGACAAAGCTTATCAAATTTCAAGCTTTTATCTTTCTGAAACGTGGACCCAATGTTTATTTTTTTCTTGAAATTATTCATGTTGTCTTTATGGTAGCTCAATCTTTTTTCCATTAGAACTAAAAAATTTCAAGTAAAACAATGGCTAAGATAAAAAATCTTGGAGGAAAACTAGCAATATTTTAAAAATGCTTTTAGTGTAATAAATCAAAAATTATTACTCTATTATATATTTCTGACATGTAACTTCAGCTTTTCTCTTCTCTGTGATGAATTTCTTGTACAGAGAATTCCCTAACTTACTGAGATGTCTTTATACCTCTTGGCTTACACAGATATGGCAATAACAACTACTTCATTTCCATTCCTTGTTATATAGGAATACAAATGGTCAGCCTCAAAATACATCTTTTAAAAGTTAATAACTTGAATACCATTATCTCGGAACTCTGCAGAAAGTGGAAATCTAGAAGAACCTACCTAGAAGGGTGAGATCAAACACAGAGTGACCTACAACAGCAGTTGCTTTGAGTCTTGCAGACCTAAAGCAGAGAACTCTCGTGGGTCTTGTACCACTACAGGATACTAAGTTAAGTCAAAAGTTTGTTTTCTCATTGCTCTTCTCCAATTAAATAACAGTATCTCTAGCCAGTTCCTTCCTCAAAGTTGCAGCAGAATGACCAGAGGTATCTTAACCACTACCTATGTCTGTACTTACTACTACGAGAGTAATATCACACATACCTAATGGGGAATGAATAACATTTAAAAGGTCAGTTAAAAAATGAAGATTATCTGTTCTGTGGTTACAAAACCATTGACCTGCACTACTTCTTCCATCACCCTCCACTGTGCTTGCTGAGGCCCTTCCGTAAATGAAATAGCAAAAATGAAGTACGAACTGTTTATATACGGGACCACAGGAACTTTCAGGACCAGGTTTACATGCAGAGTCCAACAAAACCTCTCTCCTTGGCTGTACTTAAAGAGCTGAAGATAAGGCATCATGCTGCAGCTAATGACAATTCCAATCTGAATCTGAGTGCAGCAGAGAGAATTTGCATCTCTTCCTATTCCAGCAATGCCCGTAGTCTTTGCATAACTACTAACCGATTTATGCTCCAAGCATGACAAGGATTAGATGAGCAAAGTTCAGAACAATGAACTGAGCTCACAAGCTGGATCCAGGGCCCAGGAGCTCTGTGATGTTTTGGCGGCACAAAGTATATTCAAATCTGCAACAGATCCTTTGGTGTGGAAGAATAACAGCACCACATATACCACAGCTTCCCATTTCCAGTGCCAGGCATATCCAAACCCTTGCCTAAGAAATTGACTCCTATCAAGGATTAGACACAAGTAGATGTAATTTTCCATGCCACCTTCAGGTCAAGCAAGGCTGGAGTGACTTCAAGCATTCTCCTTCAACAAAGCAAAATCATCCTCTAGTAAAGCTTTGATGCCTGAGACACAACTCTCTAGAAGACACAGCAAGACCTCTTTTCCAATCTGTCACAGCTATACGGCTATGCGACATTTCTGTTCCCTTTCTACACATGCTTCTACTGCCCTGAGCACTTTTACTCGCCACTGGCCTCCTGAGGATGTTTACTTCTAGGAGACAATTCCCTTATTTCTGGTAAAGTCCTTCCTTCTGCCTGGGAAGAGAGAGATAAAAACAGAACAGTATTGGCAGGGAAAAAAAAATTACCTAGAGAAATATTCCTCCTCTTCAAGAAGAGTAAGTGATATCTCGGGATTGGCATATTGTGTTACTATAAAGAGGGTTTGGCCGATTCCATATATGCAGAAGGCTGTCATAATCCTCCTGCCTTTTTTCCTTCTTGAGTTTGAATTGTTGCACTTTGAAGAGTTTTAAGAGCTCTCCTCAAGTTCTATTTTATAAATTATCTCTGTCTTTATCAAATCTGGATATAATTACTGTAGTTAGCTCTGAGGGGAGAATGAGACCATTTTGAGGTCACTATTGTGCAGAGCAAGTGTGATGGTCTTGTATATTACTGCAAACTTTGCAAATATTCTTTTTAAATATTTAAACTATTAATTAGTCCATATTGTATCCTCAGGGCCAGCACCTGAGATTTTAAGCCTTTAGAAGCATCCTGCACCTTTTCATGTGTCCTCACTGTTTAGTTTAGACTAACATACCTTTATTATTGTGTATGTACAAAAAGAAACCACAAGGTGTAAGAGTCTTTTGAAAATACTGCTTTTTTGTTCAAAGTCTCTACTGAATTCAGAATTTTGGTGGTTTGAAGTAAATAGTGGTGCTAGAATAATACTAAAGTTGTCGAATCCAGATCACAATTCTTCCAAATATATATTTTAAGATACACAGTTTCTTTAAAATGTGAAGAAGCAAAATTCCTCATAAAAGCTGTGTACACGGAGGGGTTTTCACAACAATGAACAGCCTAATCAGGGCAAAGAATTCTCAGCTGAAAGCTCACAAAGAAATCCCTCTATCCTGTCTCCATTTTTTTCAATTCTACTTTTCTCGATAGGGGTGTCTCACCAGAGAACCTGAAGAGTGAAAGATTTAAGTATAGGACTAAAATCCATCAAACCCAGGCTTGTGGTCCAAATCCAAGCAGCTGTCAAACCCAGAGATAGGAATGTATGTTCACTTCTGCCTAATAAAATTTGAATCAAACACTTTGCATCTGATTCTCCATGTGAGCTTTTATGCAAACTTCTAAAGTGCAAGGAATCCTGGGGTGGAAGAGCTATTCTGAGAGCTTTCACATAGTTCATGTAATTAGGGAAACCACTTCCTTTGATTGTAAGTGTTCAAAACAGCTGAATTTCTTCTTTCAAAGAACTCTGTGATTTGGGTCATCTCTTTTACTTGTTCTTTTATGTTTCTCAAGATGAGAGGTGAGACTGTAAAGCACATTATTTAGAAAAAAAAGATTCCACTTTTTGTTTTAGGGATTGAACTTCGACTATTCAAACGCTTGTCATTTAGAAATCTATCTTTCTTTCCCTCCCTCTGTTTCCTTCCTTTTCTGATAAGCCCTTCAGTGGCTCAAGTGAATATAGCCCAAAATGCCAATTTAAACCTAAGTGAAAACTGAAATAAGGTGCATAAAGGAAAAGGGACTCTCATTTTCCTTTGTGCAGTTGTGGTTGAATATGTAATTATAAAGGAGCTCTAGCTGCAGGATCTCAGTCCCCACGTCACATTTACTTTTTCAATGGTTCTAAACATTGACCAAGCAAAAAGGCAGAAATACAGATTTTTAAAAGACAAACAAAGCAGCTGCCCTGGTCTTTGAAGTGGGTTTGCAGGTTCTTCATTTCTCAAAAAGGGAACTCAGGTCACAGTTTCAAGGCAATGACCATGTCACCAGAGCTAACAGCTGATGCCAATGTTGCTACAGAATCAAGTGTCACTCGCCCTGAATTTCTTAAGTCAGGCACCCTGTTAGTGCTGTTACTTCACATTCATCTCACTAACAGCTGTACCAGGCAGTGAATATTCCCCTTCTTACAGAATAGTACAGAATCATACTAGTGAAAAGGCATGAGATATCTTACTGTAGGTTTCAAATTTATTAAGTAAAATCAGAATTTGTTGATCCTCAGAGAACTGAGTTTTATTCCAGTTAGTGAAAAGTTGCAGGACTCCTTCCAGAATTATGGCACTTACAGGGAATCAATGTCTGCAATGGGAACTCAGTAAATCACTTGGAACCCAGAAACCACATTACTGCCAACTTCTGCACAGGACAGATGAGACACTGGCTTGGACAGATGACTTTACAGTAAAGCCTTTGGTATAAACACATAAACCCAAAAGCTAAGAGCAGAACTCCAAAATCTGTAGTCCTTTGGAGTGGGGTCTGGATCATGCATTTGCCTTCAGGGCTCTAATAAACTCTGACGGGGGTAATAGCAAGGCGCACCGGAAAGAAAGAGGAATTCAACAGTTTCAAATTGTAGCCATCTGTTGCTACATACTTACATCACACACCGCACCCGCAGCATACAGAGACTATCACAGAGAAGTCAAAAATCCTGTTCCTTGGTTTAGGAGATTAAAGTACACAGGTAAAAAGGTTACGAAAATGGAAACCCATCAATCACTTCTTATAAGCCTTCATGTTTGAAAGGTTTGCCTCAAATGCACCTAGCATTACTAAAATTAAAGTTGTTACAAGATTAGACAAGAAGTGATTTCTGTGCCTTTCCCCACCTCTAGTTTCACATAGGGATACCCAATTCTTTCTCAGCTCTACGATTCTTCCAAGAGGAAAAAATAACCTCTCAGAAAATGTCACTCATTTGCTCAAGGGCGCAGCAAAACTAGTTGATTTTAACAAGTTTCCAGAGCAACCTACTCATCTCTCCTGTTCTCACTCTGCCAGATAATAATTTCAGAGTGCCTCAGCTCTTACTGAAAGGCTGCCACCTGCCCAGCCTGCATGTCTGTCTTTTGTTCTTCACCTTCCAAACAGTAACTTGGTACAAGCAACTGCATCTCATCTTCTGGTGTCTACCAAGAGCGTCCTCACTTCTCCTACACCAGCTCAAGGGATTTTACAAGCCCTGCTTATTTTTGATGTGGCTACTAGTAAATCAGGCACCCAACACACTAAACCAACAGCTCTTTGGTCAGTTATGTATATCATAACATGATTTTTTTTCCCTTGCCTCCACAATTTAGCCACAAGGAACCTCAATTTTCAGGAGTTTTGGAATAAAATAAGTAAGCAACCAGAGGCAGAAGATATGTGAGGCGGTGTGTGGCACTGTTCCCATTCAATGACATCCAAGGGCCAGGCCCTTCTTTGCCAAGGAGGTGCGCCCATAGGGGGCCCCTCCTGTGTGCAAGACACCCAGTTCCCTGTGGAGCTGACTTCCATAAATAGAAATTATGCAGAATGCAGACTCTCTGAACTTTAGTCTAATAAACAAACATGTATTTGCAAATAGGATTATTCCCCAGTAGCTGAACTGCAACAGATGAAACATTTAAAAAGAAAAACCGGCCAGTTTGGAGGCATTTGGAGCAGAAGCACAGCTCTCTGTTTGCCCTTGCTGGCCTCATCTCCCTGGTGTGTTAGTACAATTAACTGAGTATAAGAGAAAGAGTTAATGTTGAAGCTGTTCTCTGTGCTCCTCTGCAGCCTCCAGCTAACATAAACACATCTGAATGTTTCCCTATGACTGTTTATATTGTCCTCTTAAAAAGGAAAATTTCTCTATCAGCACCTTAGTAAGTGGAAATAGGTAAATATGAAATAACTTCTACAGTCTTAGTTGTGTCATATAATTAAAAAGACTGATTTTGATGACTGCATTCAAGTTAGGTTATATTTTCTTTTTTCTTCAACTCTACTTCTAGTGAAATCTTGTGCCCCAGGTCCTTACACAACTCACATGCAGCCAGATAAAAATTAAGGACTAAAACACAAAAAAAAATGGAAGTAAAGTATCTATCTAGGGCCTATCTAGTTCTATAGAGCATTTTATTACCCTCTTAAAAGCACAAAACACGTTGTTCAAAATTCCATTGCTACCATGTGTGTGGTGGGTATTTTGGGGGAGCCAGCCAGACTGTGGCGCCCATGCTCAGCTTCGAATACTCCTGTAGAGAATGGCCTCCAGAAGGTTAATGGTCCCAGACTCAGATCACATCAACTCCAGCACAGGTCTCTGACTTCACTGCAACCATCACACAGGTGTGCAACAACCTAGAAACTGTGTCAGATTCAAACAATACTTCCACACACCTCAAGAGCTACTCCAGGATCATCAGAAACAATTTGTCACTCTGTATGCTGCAGTGAGTGCAAGTTGTTTAATTAGAATCCCCACGAGCTGCAACACCAACAAATCTCAATGTGGGTCACAGACATTAAATTGTCAGCTGCGCCTCAAAGCACGTAGGACTCGAACATGCTATCACTTATCATCTCTCAAGTTACCACTCACCTGTCATTGTGATTTTCTACTTGTAATCTTGTTTTAAGAAAACCATATAGTTAAATAAATGTCTACATAATTCTAACTTGAACCAATATTCAATTACTTGAGCCTGCAACAGCCTAAAATAGCACTTTGAGAAAAAAGGATTTTTTTCTGTATCCATGAGGCTTCCACGGCAAAGCTTCAGGACAGCTTAAACATTCAAAAATACCATTTTGCAGTTAATCACTTCAACAGAAGCTCAGGGTCAGAAAATGTCGTGGGAGGGGAAACAAAAGAGCTGCCATTTGATGTCAAGGGTTGCTGGCATAAAAAAATAAGCAACACAACCTCTCCTCCAAATTATAAATAGCAACTGAATGCAAAAAGAAGACTGAAACAGAAGAAACATATCTAGAGAAAAATTAAAAATAAAATTTAAAAATAAAACCAAACCAACTTCCTCCCCCATAAAAACAGGCAAAAAAAACCACCACGCAAAAAAAGCCCAAAATAAAGAAACAAACAAAATAAACCACCCTAGGAAAAATGCCCTTAAGTGCAACTAAGTATCTACTGAAAATGTGAGCAGCCCACTGTCAAACAAAAACTTGCAATTGATGGAATAATATTTAAGACAATACGCAATGGAATTAAACTAATTACAAAACTAAAAAAATTATTAATATCCTAACAGGCTGCATGTTGTGGATAGCAAAGATGATAAGAAAGAGTGTTTGCTAAACAATCAGATTTTCTCCCTATTCTAAACAACATTTATCCGTAATTTATAGGAAACCAGCAGAAAAACTTGTTCACTTCAAGATGTTGCACCTTTTGAGAAAAAAAAAGTAAACAAATCACTGAAATTTAAGATAACTGAGATAAAAGGGTCCAAACCTCACAGAGATACTCCTAACTCAGGGCTCAGGCACACAGTAATTTCCTGTGACGCAACCAAGCTAAGGAAGCTGTACCTATATTTCATTAAGTAGCACATGCAAGGTAATTTCACTTCTCCCTTAGAAAGTTTAAGGCAATTCAAAAGACGAGCAAAAGGAAACAACAGACAATCTGGTGCATCTCAGCTTAATAATTTACCTATAAATCAAAATTGCTTACATAGTAACTGTTCAACACTGGCCCATCAGTCAAGAGGACACGCACACTCGTCTCTTTACAATTTTAGTACAAAATCTAGTGGTTTGCACCACTGACAGTTATTATGTCTCAACAGATTCAAAATAACTTTTGAAGCCACATACTACCAGTGTGGGCCTTGGCACACCAGTTTCACTGAAACTGATGTCCATATCAAATTAACCACAAAATTGGCTTGATTTTAAAAAGTGTGTATATACAAGCCAGTGTAAGTAAGAATCTCAAATTAAATTGGTCAAAAAACCCAGTAAACCACAAAACCTGTGCTACAAATATTTATAAGAGGCAACTCTCAAGTTGCTACTCGTTTAATGAAAACTTTGGTATAAAAAGTTTGGTATAAAAAGGTTTAAATACAAGAGTAAAAATCCACTAGAATAAAATGTAGCAAAATGCAAACACTTTTCTATGCCTGGATTCCTGTATTTCCATGTTTGTTTTAGGAGGGAGCGACACAGGAATGAAGTATCTTAAAAGAGACAAAACAAAACTAAAGCCTGTTCTTTGCAAGAATAATTGTATTCTGGCCCTGTTACATCATCTTTCATTATAGTGGTGTCTCCCAAATAATGGGGTTTGGACAATATCTTGGTTGCAACACATATGCCATGATACTTCAAAGCATCTACAACTATCCAAAGCATCCACTAAGAAAACCTCATGCAGTAACTTTCTTGACTCCTGGAAATATGACATTCATTTACAAAATAAAGTCCTCCAGAAAATTACCCCTTGAATAAAAGACAATAGGACAAATAGAGAATCAGTCAGATTCACTGCAGAAGTCTGTCCAATCCAAAATGATTTATTCTGCAAGATATAGAGCACACAACAGCTGAAGCATCTGAAACAATTTTGACAACTTCCAGTCTATAAGCGGTTCTAAGTATCCTCCTGATACCTTTTGAGAATACCCTATTCAGCACCAAAAGGAGTGCTCTAAGCCAATTCCTTTAACAAAATATATTTAAAAAAACCAAACAGAAAACCTGGTAAAATAATCATTCTGTAAAACAGAAACTTAAGACATTTTAAGACACTCCTCTGGTATAATAAATACAGGTTTATCTCCTTTTAGCAGCTAACATCACACAGCAGTAAACCTGAAAGGAGGTTGTAGCCAGGTGAGGGTCAGTCTCTTTTCCCAGCAATTAGCAGTAGGACAAGAGGACAGAGACTTAAACTGTACCAGGGAAGGTTTAGGCTGGACATCAGGAAGAAGGTTTCCACAGGAAGGGTGACTGAGCATTGGAATGGGCTGCCCAGGGAGCTGGTGGAGTCACCATCCCTGGAGGTATTTCAAGAAAGACCTAATGTGGCAGTCAATGCCACGGACTAGTTGACAAGGCGGTATTAGGTCATAGGTTGAACTTGAGGATTTCAAAGTCTCATCCAATCTAGCTGAATCTGTGATTCTATTTTGCTTGGAATGAATGGGTTGGATGGGTTCCCATGAGATCACTTACTGAGAACTTCATCATTTTTCAGTATAGGTGCAGATATCCCTGGAAAGTTCATATTTGACTCCTACACCCTGCATAACTTCATACAGCACACACTCTAAGCCCTCTCTCACTGTTCATCACTCTCAACACTTGCTGACTCAGACCTGAGAGAGGGAAGAGAGTAGAAACTCCTAGAAAGATCAATATTCCCCTTCATTACAGCCAGGACCCACTGTGGAGAGTCATTCGAGGCTGGCACCAGAGCACCCATACCAGCTCCAAACTAAAAAGAAAAAGAACATCTACTATTTTTAGTCCTGTCAGGACTAAAGTATAAATTTCAGTTTGTTTTGATTTCTTTTAATATGTTGTTTTTCTCTTGTTACTCTTGCAAATCATTGCCAGTCCTTACTCTCATGACCAACATTAAAATTATCACATGCCCTCTTTTAGCACTACAAACATGAATGAGGTAAGTCCAGTGACATGCATGTGATTATACTTAACTCATCTCCCCCAGAAGGTACAAACACTATCTATGTCTTCTGGACAATCCTTTCCAGAAGTGGACCATAAAAATCAAAAAAGTGAACAAGCATTATATGCCATATGAAAACTTTTATGAAGCATTAAAATATCCTCTAAAGCCTACAATACACGTATCACATACAAGAAACCCTGACAATACAAAATAACTTCCATGGTAGTCAGACTCCACGCAATACAGCATCAAAACTAAAGAAAGCATGTTTTTATTTTTGAGTCTCATAAAACCCAAACGCATTACAGACATGACTGAACAAAGCATTCAGAGTTAATTGTGCTCAATTTAACTTCTTCTATCCATAAGTTAGTTCTGTTAGTTCACCAGAAATACTTAAGTATTTCCCAGTAACATTACAATGACATTTTTCTGGGATTTTTTCAACACTCTCCTGCAGTTTGCCCAGATCACTGTAGCATTTTGAAGGAGTACAGGAATACATGTACTGCATGAAATCAAGTGATCTTCTCCCCAAGTACCCTGGTTGTAATGGCTGAAGCAATACTGCTGCCCATCAATAGCTCAGAGACGGCTTATGGACCATGGACTACTTTCAAAGACATGTGGTATTCAAATTAAATTCAAATTTCAGGTGAAATTCCAGCAGTTACAAACCTCCTGGTGAAGAACCACACTCCACACACCAGCTGCCAACAAACTGCCACCAAAAGCACAGCCCTCAAAAGCAAATGACAAATAACAGGTGAACTTTAGAGACGGGCAATCAAAAGAGGTGAGTGCTCTTCAGTGAAAAGCTAACATGGCAAGGCATAAAAAAACATTTGTAACACTTCACTCCAGCAGTTATCTCTCAAGATAATGGAGTCAAAAGAACTGCTAGCAATTTTCAGAATAAAGCCCCTGGCTCCAGTCTCTCATTCATTTCAGTGGGAGACAAATTACAGGTTTATCTAATAATTCATATAAATCCCTCACAGAAATACCAAATAACTTCCAGAGTAGTAGATGTGCAATCTTCTTCAATGAGTGGACACAATTATCACTTAGGGCAAAAGGACAGATCCTGCCACAGGAGGCATTTCTACTCTGCCACATGCATCATAAACATCATGCTGACAACTTAATTTTCTATAAAACAATTCACTAGAAACTTCTGCTTTCCTACTTTAAACCTAAAACCACTAAAGTGGTTGTACTAGATGGTAAAATGCCAACTTAATTTTTGTTTTGCTATTTAATTACTCAGGCCACATTCCTATGTTTTACTTAATCAGCACAATTCTTGTTCAGTTTCACTTCTGATATTCTAATCAAGGAATTGTAGCATATACACCCACACGCACGCACACACATATATATACATGTTTCCTAGCAGACCTGTTTAGGTATATTCCTTCACACAAACACACATCTCTTACCATAAAGTCATGTTTTACTGCCTATCCATAAAAAGTTAATCCCTTGCAGAGGTATTTCTCAGATTTCAAAGAATTTCAAAGCAATTTATGTGAGCAACACTCTTCCAAGTATTTGTAAGTTTTTCTAAGCACATATCCTAGTATGCTATACTGGAACAAAAATTGCTTTGTCTCACGTGCTAGAACTTGTTAGCCCCTTGGCTAATATAAAACCTTCACGATCTTTGCTGGTTGTGATTGGCTTGTTTAATAAAATGACACACAGATGCAACATATTTGCAGAATGATACCATAGCTCTATTGACTTGGCTTGTTCCTTTGGACTTGGCTAGCATGAAATGCCTCTGAGCAAGTTTTTCACAACTCTCCTATGTTTTCCCTCTAATCAGTTGTTATGGATTATTGGCAGCAGTTAACAGAAATACAAGACATGCAGTCATGGAGATAAAAGGACACTTCCTTCCAAATAAACCAGAAAGAGCAGAATCTCAGATTATGCTGAGCTGGAAGGGACCCACAAAGATCATCAAATCCAACTCTCAACCCCACACAGGACCATCCCCAAAAGTGCCTGAGATCACTGTCCAAATGCACAGAAGAATTAGTTTTCTGGACTAATTGCAACCAAGTATCTACTTATATCTACTAATTCCACTAAACACAGATACACAAGTCTTACAGCAAGTTATTTTTGTGTTGATATCAGAATCATTAACTCACCATGGCTTTCAGGGCATTTCAGTCACCGACATTCATTACTGTCATCACTACAGATGTAGATGCTACATATGTAAACATATGACAGTCATTAGGGTCAGAAGACTTTTCAACCACCAAGTTGGCCTCTGGTACAGCACAGGCCATCATACTTCAGCACCTGTGTTGAGCTCAACAACTTGACAAAAAGAATTGTCTAAAAAGACATCTCAGTGAGAAGGCAGATAAAAAGGATCCTCCATCTTCACTCCTTTCATTTGCAGTCTGTGCCAAGTGTTACTCATCCTGACTCCTGATAACTTGTGCTTTTCTTTCCATTCTAATTTTTCTGGCTACAAATTCCAAGCACTAGCCCTTGCAGTAACTTTTTGCACTAGATTAAACTATCCCATCATTTTCTCCATATGAAAATGCAATTTTTGTATATAAGCTCTTACTTTCTAATTCTCTAAGACTGTTGACAGAAAAGTTCTGCAAAAGCTTGTTAGACTTATTTGAGGCATCATCACTTGCCTCTCTGCTGCCTTTCCAGAAAACCTTCAAGAGAAAGTGCCCATACCAAGCTGCTCCCACAACCTGTCTTGTTTGGTTTAAGTTGCAAATTATAACCAGTCAGAAGAAAAAGAAACAAATTTGTGAAGGAAGGCACTTACTTCCCTTCTCTCAACTCATCCTGATGGATGATATTTATCAGCCTCTTTTGTGACCCCAACTCTCACTAACTTTCCGCTCTATTTTGCAGATTCCCTTGGGCTGCCCTTACAGCTCATTTACACTCTTTTAAACACAGCAGAACCACATATGCCTAACACAAATTTTCCCAGTGCTACATAGCAAGATAAAGCATGCCTGGTTGTTACACATTGCTTGATCCTGATTTGCATATGCAAAACAATTAACCTAATTTGCCTAACAGCACTATGATATGAGCTTTTGTAAGTCTTCATAAATCCCTAAATAAACCCTTAAATTATAATAAACTCTTTTCTTTTCCTACTGTACAATCTGTGTTCCTTGCTAGTCCAAGCTGAACTTTGTGTTGTCCTGCCTAAAAAAATTGTATTTTTGATGAATGGTCCAACTGTGTTGAGTAATACGCAGGATTTTCCTTTCTCCATCCTTTCCCATTCCATTAAGTTTTACGCCATCATAAGCTGTAGTAATATTTTTTTAAATTTACTTTTTAAAAATGCTTTAAGTACATAACATCAGGTCTAGCACAGACAAAGGTGTAACCCCTTCAGAAATACACATATTTAATAAAGGTATTTCACTGACCCTGACTACGATCTGTCAGCCAGGTGATTTTTAAGGAGCACATTACTGATACCGCATAGCACAAATTTAACTTTTCAGGTATCTTTTGATATTAACAAACAGTAGAAATAAAGAGGACAGCCCA
Organism: Anthoscopus minutus; assembly: GCA_013399455.1. NCBI lineage: Eukaryota > Metazoa > Chordata > Aves > Passeriformes > Paridae > Anthoscopus > Anthoscopus minutus. The sequence continues at coordinate 19,174 of VWYI01048578.1, forward strand.
AATTGACATTGGACAGAATGTATAAATCTTCCATTGTCCTAGAAAAATCTTAAGATCCTTTTATATTATCTTAGACAGCAACATGCCTAATCATGATCAAACAGGCTTATCATATCACTAAGAACAACGCAATCATGGCAGCTCTGCTACTGCAGCAGCGGATGAACTTTGGTATCTGATTATTTACTAATTATATTCTATTATATTCTATTATTTACTAAGTCTATTTGCCTAGCACTGCCTGCTGTGCTCCAGCTTGTAGCTGTCTTCCCACAACACTCTGAGGATATTGTATACAATTTACATATAGTCATGATGGAACAGCAATCCAGTTACTGTGCTGTCCATCGCTACACTGGCTCGTGCTCACTGCTCCATCAGTGGTGCTGACCAGCAGGCAGACTGGAGCACTGTGAGGACCACATGTCTCTGCTGAAACTGTACAAAGCTGAGGGGTCAAAAGGACTTTTAGGAAAATTTAAAATGCTTTTAAAAAAACCAAAACCAAACCAACCTTAGCTGGTAAAGGTGTACTTAGCTAATTCTGCCTTTTCTCCCAGGATTGCCAAGGACACATCTGCCTTTCCAGGTCACAAGACGCCCTAAGAGAAGGTGACTGGCAGAACAGTTTGGGTTAAAACTACCTCATTGCAAAACCAAGTTATGACTATGTGGCTATGACTAACTAGGAGCTAGTGGAGCCGTAGATCAAAATCTTCAGCAGGCAGGGAAGAGACAACTCTAAGCCTGTAGTGAACATACAGATACAAACCACAGAACAGACGTCAAGAGAAGAAAATGGAATCAGGTAATGACAGGAACACTGCATTTTCCTATCTAGCAACATGCCAGTGGTATCAAGAGGAAATTAGTAGCTCCACAGGTGCAGCCAGCTCTCCTTCTCCTCAGGACCAGGCAGAGGAGAGTTGCGAAACAAAAAAAGTGGGAGAGAACGGTGAATGGTAAATCAATAATGCTTTTAAATCAACCCCCTTGGCTTGGACTGCTCATTATGTCTTTACTGTAACCTCATCACTTACAGAGTCCTGTAATTAAACAAACAAAATCCCAAGGTAGTTTGCCCACATTACCTAGAGGAGGGAAAAAAGAATTTTTGTTCTTGTTACCACAGCAGACAAAGTAAATGAAAAGTAAACTTTTACCTCTTTTTCTATTTTGAGCAGCTTCTTTACTGCCACCTCCTTGTCCTGAGAAATCCATCGGGCTCGGTAGACACTCCCAAAACTCCCTCCACCGCAGTTCTCAAAAAACTGCAAGTCATCAAATTTAATTTGCACAAATGAAGCACTGGTAGACGACATCTCATAATGACAAAATACACCACAGCAAAACCTATAAAGAGAAAAGCTTTTATTAATGCACATGCTCCAAGGATTTATGGACTTTCTTACCCATGCTCAGTCACCCCAAAATCAGAATCATAAACACACTACAGTAAAATCCACAGGCCACAGGAGCAAAAGAACCTGAGAGCTTGCATTCCAACAGGCTGTGCAAAAGTTTGCATAATTTGTACAAGCTATATTAGGAGGAGCTAGGGGACAGAAACAACTAACAGTATTCCTCAGAGCTATCCTGACGTTTCCCGAACACCTGCACGTGGCTGCCTTCTCCGTGGACAGACTGGAAGCATCCTCTCAGCTCCGGCTTGCCTGCCCGCTCAGGCACACCAGGCACACTGATGTCCCACTGCGGTGGCAACGCACGAGGCACGTGCCACCCTGGCTGGGCAGGCCGCCCTCGGTGGGCAGCAGCGGTGGCCAGCGGGCAGTGGCACTTGGCACACACCACGCGCCCTAACTGCGCTCCAGGCCAGGTCAGAGCACTTCGTGCAAGGATGCAGAAAAACCTGGCCACAGTAAATCTTTCTTCCTGAGTGAGTCAGTTCTGTTTGCACGTTGTAACAAAGCGCAAGTACAGGGTAATTCATCTGGGTTACAATATGTGAAATTCTGCAGCCTGTGCCAAGGCTGGTGTTGGCAGTTTCAAGAGATGATCCCAAATCTGCTGACTGGGAACAGAATGTCCTTCCCTGAGATTTCACGGTGATAAAGTTTATGGCTGCAGCCAATTTCAAGAAACATTATCACCTAAATGCACGAACAATGACTAATTTTAGGTTTATTTAATGATATAAGATCAGAAAGCTCAGGTCTTTAGTGGGACTGTAGACACAACATACTTCAGAACCATCTGCAAGTCTGCTATGGGTTCAGTTCTGATGCATCAGCCTAGACAAAGTAGTTTTAATAATCAGCAAAAGTTACTATACTTGCAATTAATGACAGCAAATCTATCAGCATAAAATGAGAGAAGAGTTTTAATAAAACAAGCCAAAAAAGAACCAGAGATTTTGGGTTGATGGTGAAAACTACACGTTCATTTCATTGGTAAATTACAGTACCAAAATAGACAATGTCTTCTGGACACCTCTATTCCATAGGGTTTTTTGAGATAAAACACACTGTAGGTATTGTCCAGAGCTGGGAAACACACCTGTGTTAACTCCTTGTACTGCTGACTGCCAGAATGTCTTTATGTAACATCTCATTATATCTCTTCTATAGCAAACACAAAGGCATTATTTGCCCCTAGGCTCTCCTGATTGTGTAGCTACTCTGATTAAAATTTTGAGATATCATTTGATCAGGAATTTCTGGCACTATTTGGCTGCAGCTATTCTCTGAATGAGAGATGAAGATATCGATATCTTTCTACACACAACATAACACAGAGCTTTCTCTGAAACTGCCTGCTTCATTTTATACCTCTTGACCATAAAGACAAATGCTGACCAGACCATGACAACTTTACCATGTGTACTGAAGGCTTTTTAAAAGCAAGGAGCAGATTTCAAGCCTTTCGCTGACAGCCAGCTTGCAGAGCTCTTGGAGAGGGAACATGAATGCTCTCTCCCCAGAGCTGCAAGTAGAGGAGGGGCTACCAGTGGGATGTGAAATAAAGTCCATTCTTCCAGTGCTATGCAGCCTCTTCCCTAATACAAGTGCCTGAATTGTCCTGCTGACCTTCCGTTCTTGTTTTAACCTTGTTGCTGTTGTTAATTTCCTGCCATCTCAGAGTCATCTTTTGTACAGCCTGCACACGTTTTCTTTAGAGAAAACTCAAAGGAAAGGAAATTGGTCAGTCCTATAAATCAAGACAGTAATGAACATTTCAATGTTTTGCTCTTTGCCAGTGCTGCTTAATCAGAAAATCTTCAGAACCAAAAGTTCATTTGCATCGTTTACTCCAAGTTCATGCTATCTCAAGCATATGTGACACTTTATAGACAAACAGACCAGTTGACTTCCCAACCCAAAGGTCTCACAATTTAAGGCCACAGCCCTGCGTGTATTTCTGCACATAGGTAATCACACTTGAGTGAAAGATTTCCTTACTGACTACAGAATTAGCTAGAAGACTGATGTCACTCACAGGCAAAAGCACATGCACCGACTAGACCATAAATTTAACAGGAAAGTGAGAACAGCTGAAACCAGATCATTGCATTTGGGATGGCAAAAGCAAGAGGAAACCAAGTGAAAAGAAAAACACATCCCAGGAAAGAAATTTCTGGCCTTCACCATCTGAATATCTCAATAGCTTTGAAGAGCTGTCAAATTATTTAACATCACTGTTCACCCAGAACCACCAAATCAATCATACAAACTAGTAAATTATTTGATTTCTGAAAATTACACTACTAGAGAATAACATGCACACCCGACACTTGACAAATACAAACAGTACTCTTATGATGAATCCTCCTTACTGCTTCAAACTTTATCTAAATTTTCATGCGCTCACAATGCCACGCCTGGCTCATAAGGACTTGCAGCAGCTACTATTCATTCTTTGAACAACTCCGTTTCAAATTTACCTACAGCAGCAAAGCAGCTGCAGATCACAGGATCACACAGTGAATCAGGTGGCAAAACCTTTGAGATACTGAGTCCAACCTATGACTGAATACTACCAAGTCAACTAGACCATAGCACTGAGTGCCACATTCAGTCTTTCCTTAAATATCTCCAGCAACAGTGACTCCACCACGTCCCTGCGTAGTCCATTCCAATGTTTAATCAGCCTCTCTGTGAAGAAATTCTTCCTCATGTCCAGCCTAAAATTCCCCTGATACAGCTTAAGACCACGTCCTCTTGTCCTGTCACTGGTTGTCAGGAAGAAGAGACTGACCCCTGCCTGACCACAACCTCTTTTCAGGTAGTTGTAGAGATGCTATAGGGCACCAGCACACAATAAGTTAATGTTATTTAAAGAATGATTCACTGGCTGGCATCAGGTTGTTCCGGATGCTTTTTTCCCAGAGAAAGTACAGGAGATTTACAAGAGACACTCTTTATTTGGAGATCTGTAATTAAAACCAGCCTGCATTAGTTTTCCTTTTCTACATGAAACAACAGATCTGTTTAAACATTACTCCATGTTTTTGGATTCAAGGTAGGTAATCCTCAATTAGAAAGATCAATTTCTGTGTTATGTTTGAGAAAACAACTGTTTAGATTAACAACTGCAAGTGACAAAACCACACACACTTATTAACTTGTCATCTTGTTTTAAAGGTATTTAATAATCTGAGTTTATAACACTGGTTTAAGAGAAAAAAAAATAGATCAAGTATTTCATTAAACTCCACAGTCTTCCACTTGCATCTTAAACAAGCACAGCATTACAACAACGTTGCGCACTTTTTCGCATCTTACATTTCTGCAGAAGGAGAGCAGTCCTCTGCAACACAGCCTCCAGGCCTTACAGCAACTCCCCTGCACACAGCTAAGAGGGTTTGGCACACACCCCCTCCTTCCCCACTCACGGTTTCGGGTGTTTAAGTACCCTCACTGTGTAGCACCAAGACACTGACTTCGTTGCTTGTTCTCAATTAAATGAAAACATGACAATTCAGAATCAGTGAATGTCAGGTATTTCAGGAAATAATTAAACTGCTGGTTATTTCAGTTATTCCTATGGGATCTTCCTGGGGGTAAAATAATTTTCTCCTTTCTCTGTTTTATTTCTAATAGTTAGCATGAGCTTGTAATCTTGCAGCAACATCTACATCATCTCCCGGCTCTAGTTTTTTTCTCCGTAGTAACTTTTATTTGAGGATGCTGTTGGAAGCTGTTCATTTCATACCAAAAAGTAACAGATCTGAGTTGCATTTGGCAGTGTTTAACATTTGAAAGTATTGACATTAGTATGTAACACGTCAGGACTATTACACAGAGTCACTTTGCAGCAAGCACAGTCACCACATTAAGTCATCGCAGGCTCAGTTCAGTACACCAATGATGCTGGTGTAGAAAACCATCCACCATCACTGGCTTCTTGTGAGTACACCAATTTAGGGGATTAACCCATCTGAGGGTCCTGGCCCTGCTAAGGTCCCACATTTGCTCTTTCTCCTACATCTTCCCAAGGTGAGGGAACCCCCAGGCATGCAAGCTGCAGACCAACCCTGCTGCAGGTTGCCCTGCATCTTAGCACAGCAACTCTGGGAGAACTCAATACATTCATTTATATCTCCCAGCTCCCCACAAACTGCAATGTAGGGCAAGTGCTGCCACGTCCAACACTCTGCTTTATTCCATGTACAAAACAGAAGACACTTCTGTTTGTCATTCAGCTACTGCTCCCAGACTACAGAGAGCTTCCACTTGAGGGACTTAGAGACAGGAGGCAGGAAAGAATTTACAAATTGCACAGTAACTGCAACTCATATTTTGTTTAGTGCGTGGCTGCAAAACCAACAATTGCATCTCTCATCTTGCACGTGCACCTGACGCTGCTCAAGTATTCAATTACTGCAGGAACAACCTTTGTAATTTATTATGGGGAACAACCATCAACTCCCTGTCCCTCACTTTACTGCATGGTTCCACAAAGTAGGATTCAATGCTTCTTGCAGGAAGGCACACCGCCAACATATTGCCAATAAAGTAGTAGCACACCACACTTGCGCTATCTTAAAATACACAGCTGAATGTGCCAAGTTTCCTTATTTGGCAAAACAGCCCATTTGCTTTCAGGATCTTTGACCATCCAATTTTAGACCCAAATCATCCTTTGTATCCAACATGGCCTGTAGTCCTTGAGCATACCAACCTGGAATTTTTTCAGGAGTATATTTATACAGAGTTAAAAATATATATATATATATTTAAAAAAACAAATTAACATGTCCAACAAAACCCCACCCTCAAATGCCAAACATGGTTAACCATTATCTTGTCCAAACAGAAATCAGAAAAGGAGTTACAGTGACACTGAGCTACAAAAGATACTACAGAAAGTAGTTTTTATAAATAAAAAAACCCTTAATCATATCATGAAGTGCTGATGGATAAGATGCAAACAAACTCCAAGCACAAATCCAAATTAAATATATCCTAATCTTCTAATCTCCCAAAGAGTTAAAATAAAGCCAACAATCCCTACAACTCCTAAACTTTCTTAATCAGACTGAGTAGCAGTCCTGCAGATGGTGAGACTAGAGGCATGGCTCTCTCTACCTTAGTTACAGACTCAACAAGATTTGTGCCTGTCCTTTGTCAGAACCCAAGAATTCTGCATAACTTCCGTTAATAACATTTCTAATTTTATTTTAATTTATATAACCATTGCTACAGAAAAAGGGCTCAACTTTACCCTAACAGTCTGAGTAGTGCAGGAAAAGAATCATACTTAAGCCAAGCTGTGTCAACGGCAGTGAAGGCTTTAAAGGCTTCACTTTAAATAGAAAACATTTTATCTCAGGAAACTCCTAAATTTGCTGCTTTGCTTACATTATACCTTGTGAGTGATGCCTGCCAGTAGTACACACACAACAGCACACAAGAAAAACAAGGCAGCCAAGACTGCATCCAGGCCCATAGCACAGCTTGGTCCTGGCACAGGCCAGACTGCAGGACCTTGGCCTCAATCTTTTGGCCATGGATTTCTGTCTTCCCCTCACAGTGAGCTAGATTCTCCAGGGTTACCATTCACACAATGCCACCGGTATGCAAAGCACATTACAGATAGATAAAATAAGTAGGCTCCAGAGGACTTACAATTCCAGGACAAAGTCCTGAAAACATCTAACCACATGCCTCCTGCAGAAAGCTATGATGTTTTCGGCCAGTGACCCAGTTAATCCAGTGCTTTCAAATTATTTCTGCTTCTGGAATTTAGAAAAAGTAATGATCCATGGCTTTCCCGATGGCTCTGTCGCTAAACTCCCAGCAGAGCATGCTGGATACAGGCTAATAGACAGCTCACACACGCGTGCTTAATAAAATATCATACTGCTGGAAACGAGCTAACTTAAGCAAACACAGCAAAACCAAAGAACGACAGCTTACTTTAAAAAAGGAAAAAAAACGAAAGGAATGAAAGTCACACCTCAGTGCCAACCCGATGGATTTTTATGCCCAAAACAACAGTAAAATACAGCAGGTGCGCTGCATTTGAAACACATTCTAAGGAGCGCAGGGGTGGCGGCGCACAGCAGCCCCCGGCCGGACGCCGGCAGCCCACGTCCCGCTGCCCATGTCCCGCTCGCTGCCCGCTCTCACGGGCGGCCGCCGCCGGCAGCGCCTTTCCCAAACCGGGCCGTCCCGCCCGGGTGTCGCTCGGCGGACACCGCTCTGTCCTGCCCTGTCCTCCCGGCGGGGCACGGCTCGTCTCCCGACCCCCGCCCCATTGCGCGGCCAAGCGTGGGCGCCGCTGATCACGGGGCGGTTTGGCCGGCGCGGCGGCACCAATGCGACGCAAGGTCAGGCCGTGTGCCCGGCCGGCCGCCTCCCTTCACATGGCTTCTGAAGTTGCTTCAGCACGGGGAACGTCAAACCCGGAGGGGACACCCACGGCCCGACCCGGCCCGCTGCCCGCCGCCTCCCTCCGCCCCGCCGAATGCGCACCCACCGCGCCGCCGGCCCAAGCGCTGCCTCCGCGGAAGGCGCTTAGCCTTCCTCACCTTTCCCGAGGGGCTCCGGGCTGGCGGGACCCGAGCGGCACCGATCCCGGAGCCGGCGAGGAAGA
>VWYI01048578.1:27324-75033 GCA_013399455.1 Anthoscopus minutus
CCCTGGGAGTGTTGGCATACGGCGCCCGTGGCCCCTCACGGCCTGCGCACCCTGAAGCCTCACCGCGAGCGCTGTGGTGGGCCTGGCGTGAGGCAAGCGGGGTGGAGCATCCGCTTTCAGAATCACAGAATTACAGACTGTGTGCGAAGTTGGAAAGGACCCACAAAGACCATGAAAATCAACTCCTCGCCTTGCACAGGACATCCCCAAGAATCACACCATGTGCCTGAAAGTGGTGTCCAAGCGCTTGTTAGACTCTGTCAGGCTTGGTGTTGCGACCATTTCCCTGGGAAGCCTGTTCCAGTGCCCAACCCACACTGTGTGAAGAATCTCTTGATAACATCCAACCTAAACCTTCCCTAACACAAGTTCAGGCCATTCCCTTGGGTTCTGCCACTGGTCACCACAGAGGAGGGATCAGTGCTGTCCCTCTGCTTCCCACCATGAGGAATTTGTATCTTCAGTGAGGTCTTCCCTCAGTTTCCTCCAGGATGAACAGACCCAGTGCCTTCAGCCACTCCTCACACAGCTTCCCCTCAAGGCCCTTCACCATCACTGTTAGCTTCCTTTGGACACTCTCTAAGAACTTCCTATCTTTTTCATATTATGGTGCCCAAACTGCCCCCCAGCACTCGACGTGAGGCTGCACAAGTGTAGAGTGGGACAATGACATCCCTTGCCTGGCTGGCCATGCTGTGCCTGGTGCACCCCAGGGTATAGTTGGCCCTCCTGGCTTGGACTGACCAGGGAGGATGGCTTCTGGCAGAGTGGCTGTTTGCTTGTTGGTCAGCTGTGCCAAGTTTTGGTCCCAAGTTTGCTTGGGAAGAGCCTCTGGACTGAGCAGGCCCTGTTCTCTCAGGTATTTCCACTGGACAAGTGCAGCCCAGCCACTGCAAGGGGAGGGAGTGCAGGCACAGGAATGCACTGCCATGGCCACAGCTTTGGAAGCATACACTTCTTCCTTCCAGGGTTCTTGTTTCTGTGACAGGTAGTATGGCTAAATCTTTTACCAAATGACCAGATGAAGGTAACAAAAAAACTCAAACCTGCTTCATTGTTCTTGTGGCATGGGAGCTGGGATGGTGTTTCCCCAAGGTGCAGTGTGTTTAAGTCCTGGGTGTCACTTGGGATTGCCATGATGCTGTGGGTGAGGTTTTGGAGATCTCAAGGAATAGGAAAGGGAGCAGGTTTGCAGCCAGTCCTCCTTTGAGGAATATGGACAAAGAGGAGGACTTGACCAGCAATTGTAACCCCACCCCATCCTTCATACATATTCCCTAGCTGCCCAGGTCAGAAATGAAACAACCATACGGACCACTTCTTATTCAAACGTTTTAATGACATTGAGGTATTCTGCTGTTGCAGAAGACTTTTTGCAAACAGAATCCACTTATTACTTTTTCAGTAAGACAATTTACTGATGTCACACTTAAAGGAAGAGACTCAAAAGACTTGGGAGGCAAACAATTTTTCTATTGAGGTAAACACATCACATGTCTGCGACAGCACATTTTATGTATGATACAATTTATCATGCAAGACTCAGTGCCTAGCTCTGCTTTGCTCTGCACTCCCCAGGTCTTCTCCTGCAGACTGTACATTGTGATTTTATATTCTTTGGAGAACTGCAGCCCCTCGCTATCCCATATTGGACTGTTGTTACATGCATGTGTAGATCTATATAACCAGTTGTGTAGCACAATCATTCACAAAGAGCTGTGCAGCATCCTACTGTACATCTCAAAGATGCATGGTATCAAGGCGAATCATGGAAGAACACTTTACTGATTAATGAAATATAATTATGTAATGGATATCAGAGACTTCCCCTATGTTGTATTAGTTTAGCACAACTAATACAACATGGGGGAAAGCCTCTGATATCCATTGAATACTAATATCCAACAAAAGTACTAATACTTTCTATGTTTAAAATATATCAATGAACTATGATAATAGGAGTAAAGTTCAGCAAGATCTTAAGCAGTCAGTGCATAAAGTATGTGAAGACAGTATGAAAGTCAAAAACCAGGCACTGATGACCCTCATTTGCCCTCCAGATATGTTCAGTATTGCCAGGACAAGCAGTGAAGGAGGTCAGCATGCTTTAATTTCCCCTGGATACTGCAGTTTCAGGTACTTCTTGTCTGATCTGAGAGCGCTGGTGCTTTCTTATGAACTGATATACTGAGCCTGGAGAAGTCTCCAGTCAAAAGTGCCACATTTTAAAGGAACACACAAATATCAAACACAAGTCACATGAAACTATGCTCTGGAGGAGGAGAGGTGCCACATACTTAATCTCTTAAATACTGTAACTAAAGTGTTTGCCCTTCCTGTCAGAGGCAATTGCCAATTAGTTAAATGATTTAAAAATCTCTTTTGAATGTTGAATCACGTGTTTCATAGGCATTTTCCTTGAGCACATGCATTCAGAGGTCTCTTGCCTGCAGTGCTTTGTCTGGGCATTTTTTCATGGCTGTGTATCTGTAGAGCAGGGATTTACTATATGTAACTTTAGGCCCTGGTAGCAGGGCCAAAATAAACGATTCCAGTAGCACATGAGAAATGAGGGGGTGGCTAATATTTCCTACTTCAAGACTAGGAGTGCAGAGTCTGCACCAGGCAATGTGTTAACATGCCACTTGTTTAAATCACATAGTTGTACCTGCTCTAGTAGAGGACAAGTGAAAGTAAAGAAGTCTTCACAAGAACTGTCCAACCCCAGTGCTATACTGTTGTGAAGCTGAAACTACAAAAAGGTTTTAAGCGTGCATTTTGGGGCTTGTACTCTTTCTGCCCTCTATCTAGTGAGACTGGATATTTTCAAGTTGTTTTTCCATTATGATGAAAATTAAATTAAAAATAGCTAGAAAAGATCAGACCAGTGTAATGGCAGTTTCTTAGGTGGTCATACTACTCATAGAACAGTGAGTTCTATGGTGGTATGTTTGCCCTCCTTTCTGAGGTAGCAAACTCAAACAGAGAAACTCAAAAGTTACCTCTGGAGAGTTCAATCCTAATCTCAGGCTTCTTCAATTGATATGGGACAGGCAGAAAAAGAAAATATTTAAGAGCTAACAAAAGTTATTGTAAAGCCACAACAATTGGCAAGGGATAAAGGCAGTTCTAGCAACTTTAAACTCAATTTTAGAATCCAAAGGAGTCATATGAATTGTCTCTTTACATCTCATCACCGGTTGTGTAATGACGTCTCACCATATTTCAACATGGAAAATACAGTGTCATGCATATGTCCAGGTGGTTTAAATCATCCTGCCTGCCAAAAGCACAAGGCACAGCCCTGCCCTGCCTGTTGAGCCCTGTTCCTGCTGCTGTGCTGCCCACCTCACCTTCTGTCAGCATGGTGTTTGCACGGCTGCACAGGAAATTGGGCTGTGCAGGACAAGCTACTGCAGAGAAAACAAATCAGTTTTCACTCAGAGCAGAATGCAGGTCATCAGGCAATTGCACAAAGACTCATGCTAGCACAAAGGCAAGAAAGGAGCAAGGGCTGATAAAGCAGCTGAGAGAGGATGGAGCCTGGAAGTGCTCTTTTACCAGTATGGTGATTTATGCCAGCTTAAACTGTATGTGAAACTCTAGACAAAGATAATTTGGAGGGGGACACCTGCTCTGTATTTTTCAGTTCTCCTTCAAGACTGGCCCAGAGTTCATCTCAGGCTTAATAGGGAGGTTTCTTTGAAGCACGGCTGCTTCTTTGGTTGCTATGGCTTGCTTCTATTTCTAGCTTAAAAAATTGGCCAGAAAATGTGGTGGAAGTTATGCCCGGGATATACTGAGAAGGTTGTACACACTGCTGTAGAAGATGTAGCACCAGTGTATGCTAGTGATAATCTAGCTAGTTTGAGCAATGTTAGCTGTAACTACATGGTGGCATTAGGTTCATGCAATTTGTTCCATCATGTTTGTGATTTGGAAGAGGTGGACAAATGGCTCACCTGAAAGCCCTCTCTACGTTATTTTTGCTTGCTTTCCAGACTGAAATACGTGCAGGTATGTCCACACATGCTGCAATCACACACCTCTGCAGTTACACCCCAAAACATAACTAGCAGGATTGGTTTCATAACTAAAAGACAACTTACATGGTACTGCTAGCCAAAATAAGCTGCCTTTCCTTTTTCTGGGTGATAGCACGTGGAAAAATCTAAGGAATTATCTTTGGATTTGCCTCAGAGGCAATCTTGCTATTCCTGGTGCACGAGGTGGTGAGTATGCACCCATGAACACCGGCCTGATGCTACATGCAGTCTCCATGCTCACACAGCTGACTGTGGTTCCTGTTTGCTTCAGCAGCCCAGTCTTTAGTATCCTGTGGGAAAGGGCTTCTTCTTGTCCTTCATGGGGAATGAGGAAAGAGCTTGTACCAACCATCATCCATCTGTGAGACCCATCTTTGTTGTTGTTTTCTTACCTGTTTGTTTTGGGGTTTTTTTAATTTTTAAGTAAGGATTTTATGAAAGTGCCTATATGGTACATTTAACATGAAATTATAAACATACTATTAAATATCAATTAATTATAAAATTATAAAGCACAAAATTATTCAACATAGACCAGAATGATTAAATACAGACATGTGGCAGAATATGCTTGTATGCAATGGGTGTGGATCAAATACCTGCTTTGTGCACAATGGTTTTCAGAACTGGCAGGTTACAGCTTGTTCACTATCTTTTGATCAGGCACATGTGCAGTGTAAAAGTACATATAACTTCTACAAAAATGTCAATATAATTAGTAATGAGATAACCATGAGATATTAACTCATGGCAAAATATTAACAAGAAATCCAATTCTTGATTGTTTTACAAGAATGGTTTTCTTATCTTCTTCTGGCACCACAATTTTTAGCTGATCATTATACTCAGCTGTAATCCACTTACTAGTACTCTGCTCAGCTACCATTTCATTACATAGTTTTAATTGTATATATATAGCTCATACTCCTTCTTATATTAAATTTTCTGGTCCAATGGACTTAATTTGTTGTTCTAATTTTGGCAAATTTTTTCTCTAAAATGTAATACAGCTTAACACTCTTTTCTTTGTTTTAGAGCTGTACTAATTGTATTGTAGCTGTGCCCATTTGTGTTTTCTAATCCACATCACTCTGAGCTCCACTGAAGCAACAGTCCCTTCATTTTTCTCTAAATTCTTTCCCAATAGGTTGCTCAGAGAGGCAGGCACAATTCCACCACCTCTGAGGACCACCAAGGGAAGATAACAAAACAGAACTTTCAACAAATTATTTAAAGCATAATATCATATTTTCTTTATTAAACCAATTATTACCAAACTATTTGTGCCATTTATCTTTCTTCTAAAGTAGATGCAAGTACTGGAATAATTTTGGGCACTATTGGCAGGGAATTGATTTGAATTACAAAGAAAATATTTACTCCTTTTAATGATGTAGTAGTATACAGTTCCTTCCATTTCTTGCTACTTGTTTAATCCACTGGACATTAATTAGAAACAAATCTGTCTATTGGAGATCACATCTAGAAAATGTCCGTAATATTAGCCTGCCTCAGAAAAGCCATTACTGTGGATAAATCTGTTTAACTGTATCATCCCTGTTCCTTTTTCAGTGATTCCAAAAGTAATCAACTCCCCCAAGACACAAGCACACTATTAACAGTTTCTAGTTATGACAGGAAGGAAACAAAAATCCCTGCAAACCTCTTACTAGTTTCTGGCAACCGTGCTAACTGATCAGGAGCACCACAAAGGAGTTACATGCCAGACAAGAGGAACAGGAGAAACACTAGGGCAGGAATTACAAATGGAAGGAAATGTTGTATTTCAAACAGACACTAGACAGCAACCTGCCAGTGCTGCAGCCCTCAAGGGTCAGTCCTACAGGGAATGAGGACATCTAAAGAAAACCCAAGGCAAAACTGTTTCTCTGTTATCTGAGAACATCCACAATGCTGCCGACAGTAGTCCTGTGCAGAAATAATGTACACCTGTGAAAAAACACAAAGAGTCGGCAAATACAGATAGCAGGTTCACTTGCTGGCTCGGACAGCATCTGAAGAAAGAACTATTTAAAAACACAAGAGGTGGTGGTATAATGAGGAAACCATGGAGAGCAGAAAGCTTATGATTATTGACAGAAGTTGATTAAGAAATGGATTATTGTCTGTTAGGATGTTGGAATATCTACTGTCACCTCTATCCTACGTATCTTTATGTAAATTTCCTTTAATTGAGGTATTCATTTACAATCATTATTTTCATTGGTAATGTGCTTTATTTGCATTTGAAAGCAAAAAGAGGGAAAAAATTAAACATGACTGGCTGACCCCTACCATGTGAGAAAGGGTTCGTTTTTTGTCACTCTGACCCAAATGGATTAGGGCCAGGAAATAAAGGTCAAGCTCTTACCAGTACCCCCATGTGTCACGTTTTTATTACATGGAGTTTCCAAGAAAAATATTCCAATTTGCGTCAGTAATTATTCATTCTTTATGCATTATCATGTCAGTTTCTGAGTTTATTTTGAATTCAGAATTTACCTTTGAGAGCCAGGCCTATTAAAAAGCAACCCTTTGTGAAATACCCTTCAGCAGTTAGATGTAAGTGATAGTTTTTGTAGCTGTACACACTCTTTTTTCCCTTTTAAAAATCCCCCCTTCTACTGCAGTCCCCCCATCACTTGAGTCATAAACCGCCAAGACTGTGGCTGGCTTACACTCCTTTGTGGATGTGCAAGTTGCTGCCTTAGTTAGAAGATGTCTGAGGGCTGCAATTGCTAAAGCAGTGCTCAGGACAGCTGGGGTTGGAGCCAGCCTCTCCGTGCTGTTGGACAGTGTGAGGTAAAAGCGTGCGGTGATGTACCCTGTGTGCTCCTCTAACACTGACCACAGCGAGCAGCTTGATGTCAGGTTTTAGCCACCAGCCACGTCAGAGAGCTCCCTGTCCTGTGGGAATAGATTTGGGGCAGTGCTGCACCTTTCCAAAAGAGGCAGAAAGGTGAAGGTCCCCACCAGCCACTGAGGCCAAATGTCATCACCCCAGCCCAGGTCTGCCCAGCTGCTCCCCACTGCAATGGGGAGACATCTGGGGGTGCCAGGGGTTCCATGGGCACAGCTACAGCCCCGGAGGCAGGTCTCCAAACATAAGCTACTAAAGAAGTTTCTGGTTTTGCAGTTTTAATGATAACTTTTTTAATCTAGCCATTATTCTCTTTGGTTGCTAATACCTTGACCTCTGGTGACAGCTGCTGCTTATGCCTGCTAAACTTTAATGCAGGCTACAGTAAAGAACATTATGATTATTTGAAAAGGCAGACTGTAATGCATTTCAGATTAACAGCGAAAGAAAAGCTATTGAAGTTAGAGGTTCACTTTGCCATATCACTCTATGCTGCTTTCCTTATTATCAGTACAAAAAATGAAATGAGAATAGCACATCTTTTAATTTCCTTCTACTATTACCTCTTGATTTGCATTCAGAGCTCCCAGAAGAAATACTGCTGAATTCAGAAGCAGTCTATTTAAGCTGCATGGTGTTTAAAAATTGCTGGAAGAGGTTAAGGTGCTCTATATTATGCAGTTGACCTTACTAAGAAGCTATGTTAACAATTTCGATTTATAATTTTGTTAGATATTTTTTCCCCAAGCAAAATTCATTATCTCTTTTTGTACCCCTGGAGGTTAAATCTTTTGATTTCTCTCTAACTTATTTAGAAAGATTTCTAAATTATATTTAAACTTCTTGTACTTAAAAGGTTGTTTGACCAGCGTCTCTGAAAAGAAGCATTTATTGTTTCTGTCTCTCTTTGTACATGGTCTGAAGAGACTCTGTGCCCTCACAATATTTTATCTAGGAAGAAAGAACCCAAACTCTCCATTTGCAGAGTGCTGCAAATACATTTGATCTCTTTTATGTGGCACTATCATATCTTTGTGGTCGACTGGGTTTCAACAAGATGTCTGTGGAAAATATTTTGAATCCTGCCTTTACCAAACAGTTGCAGCTTCCTGATGTGCAGGATTCAAACCTCCCTGGATTTAACCTTTGTTTCCTGCCTTTGTCAGCACTGGGCCTTGTCACTGAGAAAAAGAACAAATCCTAACACATCAACAATAGTGACATGTGCCAGGGTAAGGAGAACTGTACCCTGTAACTCTTTAGCCTCTGCAGCCCTAAATAGAGGTGTTTGTGCTCTCTACTGCTGCCTGAGAAAAAAAGTCAGCAGTGAAGGAACCCTGTAATGAAGAACATTTTCCAAAATGCCCAAGGTGTCACCATCCTGTCTCAGTGGTCCCCAGAAGTGGATATTTATTATCAACACTGCCTCCTGGTCTTCTCTCATCTGAAAACTCATACTATTGTTATGACTCTGACAGTAAATAAAACAGGACCAGGAGCTCTGGGCCCTGAGGCCAAGCAGCAGGGACAAGCCATATCAGCATGGTATGGCCTGTGATACATAATCATCATTTAGAACAGGTTTATACTTGTTTAGCCTGCAGTGTTGCAATGAGGGGGCTGTGCTGCAGCATTTATGCTGTTCATGCAAGTGGGTGTGGCAGAGTGCTTTGGGTCCTACTGGAGGACTGCAGGGCCAGGACAGAGACAGGGATGACAGCTCTGTAGCTTCCTTTGGAAATGGCCCTGCTGCATGATCCCCCACAAGCAATGGCTGGACACTCTCCTGCAGGGGTAGCTGGAATGGGCCAAAGCCAGACCAAGTGCTGCAACTACAGCAGGATGGACCATGAACAGAGCGGTGCTGGGGATTGCCCAGCTCCCTGAAGCCAGGCCTACAGACCAGCCTGAGGGTCAGCAGCAAGGGGGTGTCTCCAGGGAAGCAAGAACAAGTTGTGACTTGCAGCTGTGAGCATGGGGTGAAGGCAGGATGGATGGTTTGACATTTCAGTGTTTCTTGAGTTCCTATTCATTCTCCTCACTAGTGCAACAAGTTGCTTAGACTTCCTACAGCAAGAGCAATACACTGACAGCTGCCTTCCTGTTGTAAAGTCAACACAGGGAGCAAGGGAAGCCCAGGACAGATCCTAGAGCCAGAAGGTGGTTTTATTCATCTAATCTCTAGGTATGTAGACAGTGATCAGAACCATAGCAACTATCTGAGCCACTTGAATGAGTTAGATACAGAGATAGCAACACTTGTTATTTATACAGCACCCTTTATTGGAAAATTAAAAAACGTGAGATACCAGTTTCATTGAGTAGGTAAACAGCATTCATTTGTTGGTATGGAGGTGCCATAAAACCTGTTTGTATCACTGGGATACAACTACATGATAGAGACTGTTGGCAACAAATAAGTAAAACAGTTAGAAGTTCTAAAGAAAAAGAATAAACCAAGGGGATAAAAACATACTAAACAGATGAAGAATTGGTCTATATGCAGAGCCAAGCCAAAACTTGGCAGCTTTATAAACCAGCTAGCACAGAAATAAATGAAAGTCCAAACAATAGGAACAAACCTGGAACAAATAAAATCATGAACTCAGAAATGTTACCAACTGATTGCAAAGATAAAAATGCCTGTTGAATTAATTGTGTCCCTGTAGTTTATTATACTGCAAACTTTGCTTCTGGCAAGATTCTGTATCTGAAAAAGCCATATGAAGTATATTTGTCGAACAGCACAAATGGAAATAAGTATTTCTCACTTGAAATAATAAGAAACAAATTTGTCTCTATGTTATTAGCTGGTTTTCCTCTGAATCATCTTGAACTTCTAGTCAGACAGCAAAGTTAAAATAAATTATTTCATCATGCTGCAGAATATTTCTTAACTGTGTAATTCTTTCCTTTGCAGAATGCAGGTACCAAGCAGACTGTGGTTCTATGTGTCAGCATTTCCCCAGTGACTCTCAGCTTTTGCAGAATTTATGTTTTGACTGAAAAAATGTGATTATTGTTACAGATTTAAAAAAAACCTGTATGTGTATACTGGTTCCACACAGTCCTGCTCAATGCCAAAAAAACCCACTCTGCGACAAAAGCAAAATGTAGACTATATCAATGAGGTCATCTCTGAAGCTTAATTATGAGATAATAGTTGCAACTTCTAATTTCAGGCTTAATCAGTTTTATGACATCCAGCCTCACAGCACAGAACAAGTGTGAATGCAATAGGAAAGACTTTTGCCATTTGAACATTGTCATTCCCTCGGCATGCACTTGGCCACTATCTGGGCTTGCCCAGCAGTAGTACAGCCATCCCCAGGAGCATTCAGGAGGGGAAAGGGATCATGCCAGACCACCTCTGCCCTCATGGCAGGCCCTGAGAGACCTCCCTGTGGCCATCGAACCCAGAGGTCTCTCAAGTGCCATATTAGCTAAGGTCTTGAATTTGCCAACCTGAGGTAAAAGCCTGCCCAAGATAAGGTAACTTGCAGTGGTCACATTAGTGACTGAGCAGGACAAGTAAGTCAGACAGCTAAAATTAAGAATATATCCCTTCTTTATTTAAACCCTTCCAATTTAAGTGTTTTCTCCTGAGAAACAAATGAGCTAACAAGACCATGGTGTTGCATCACTGCCAGACAGTCATCCCCCGTGGCGGGGACAGCTTTAATCGTATCGTCCATCTCTCACTGCATGAAGGCCAACACGGGTTTGAGGCCCAGCAAATGACAAGCCAAGTTTGATACATCAGCCAATTAGCAGAACTGGTATTTGTGCAGGAATGAAGCTGAAAGTGCAAATAAGGCCAGTCACTAAACCTTTCCAGCAATTACATTTAATAAGGTACTGCATGTTATTTACAGAAAAGATAGATCACACAACTTCTACATGTAAATGCACACAGTATGAAGACAAAAGCTGCACTCTCATAACATGCTAAACAAAATAAATAAACCAGAATTGTTTTGGCACAATAACTATTACATAAATAAATATTCTACAACATAATGAATTGACATTTATTTACAGTCTATTAAAAGTGCAAACAATTGGCTGAAAATTAAGATATTTGTAAATGTATAAGACCAGAAAATGTGTTAACCAGCCACAAGTAATTCTAGCTGAAGTTTAAGGTTTTAATGTCCAGGAAAATATTCTCTTGAAATCAACTTGTGCATTTTGTGCTCTTTTTGAACCAGTCCTTTGCTACCTCTTTAATGCTATTGATTTTGATAACCTTACTTTTTAACTGAATTTTGTAAAAACCTGGTTGCTAATTTAAAAAGGAGGAAATATATGTGTATATACTGAATAATCTATTCATCAAAATATTTTCAGTCCTGTCAGTTTTCTGAAATGGCCACACTACTTGTAGTAATACGATTAAGATTAGGAATTTTTCTTAGTATTTGTTGTATTTAAAATGGAAATACTTGCAAGTCTTCTCTGAATGGAACTATACCTTGAACCGCTCTTGAACTTATGTTAGTTCATCAGAAGTCAACAGTAGCTGAGCAAGCGAAACTGATGATCAGTTTTGTCCTTATCTGAAGCATAAATCATAAAATACAGATCCTTAATTAGGGAGAAGCACCTAAGGTAGTAGACCTACCTTAGAACTGCTAGAAGTTTTTGTGCATTTCCCACTAACTATTCTATTTTATCTTTTGCCTTTTCTAAAATCCTTATGAGATATCACTTACTACACTTTAAGATGAATTAACAGTTCACATGACCATCCATACACCTACAGTGCATAAATTATTCCTCAGCCAAAGTTCTCCAGCAGGCTGGTACATTGTGCGTTGCCTAAGACCTTAGAGTATGTTTTTTGCTTATTTTTGTAGTGGCAGTGCAGTAGCAGAGAAAGTGAAGTTCTTAACAAGTGACCTTGAGAGGATAAAAGATCATTTCTCATCATTGGTTCAACTGTTTATGCTCGGCGCGGTTCCAGTCGGTGAGACATCTGTGATAACGTTCTCTGGTTGTCAATCACATTTAATTGCCGCACGTAGCTCCGAACATCCTGATGGTTTTTATTAGTTAGGGCTGCATCAGGATCTGGTGAAAGAGAAATGATGTAGGATTGATACAGATAAATGGACAAATGCCTGAACAAAATGCACAACAACTTACAAGCTGCCACAGGAAAAACTAGATCCTGGTGAGTTAAAAAGGAAATATTTAGAATTTGCTCTCTTTGAAACCTTTCTTCCATATCTGACAGTCTTTCTGGTTACTACCCCCACAAATTAACTTTTCTCTTGGACATCCTTGGCTACATTTACTAAAATTGATGGCCCTTGGTTACAGTTTTACACATCACCTAATCTGTCATTCACTATAAATTACACAGCTAAGAAGTACAATTTAAAGCTGCTCATTTGCTTTTGAACCAGCAACTTTCACAGACTCAAAATTATGTCATTCATTGAATCCTCTTTTCATGCAATATTCTCATTTCTAGCTCAGTATTAAATATTTGTAAAATATAGTGCTTAGTGGCTGCCCAATTCAAGCCTCAGAATTTACTACCTGTTTACATTACTTAACATAACCACATTATACCTACTACAGCAGCAGTTATGGAATACTAAGGAGTTAAATTCTAAGCATGTTCAGCCTCATAGGGAACAGCTTATAGTGTAATGTAATACATGTTAGGTAATTTAAATTCAACTAAAAATTTGACTGCAGCATCTACAATATATTACACATATACAAAAAGCATGGAATTTAGATCCAGTAGATCTATATACTGACATTTTGTTATACCATGTATAATGAAAATCTGCTTCCCTTTCTAAATATGTGGTGGTCTCACCCATGCTTAATACATCAAAATTAAAGACATAAAGCCAGAAAAACATGGATTGTGGAGGAAAGAAAAATCTCTTAACTTCTACAGATCTTCTACAGTTAAGCTTTGACTCATATGGAAAGAAATTATTTTTAATAAAAATATAGTTTTATATTATTTATTCCACTGTTTGAGAAAGAGGAAGAGTAAGGGTGCTGTGAGTCAAAATGGATGAAGTGCAGAGGAAATGCCCATGTGACCAAGACTGACAGTGTACCTCCATGGGATGAGACCCAGAGAGAAGCCTGTTTGACCATACAGCCCTATCATCCTACATGGCCTCAAGCAAGTTCTGGTAATTATACTGACAAACAGGTTTTAAATTCACCACCTTACGCAGTTATGTCATTTATAAAGGTCATGTCTCCAGACTGGTTTCATATTAAAACAGCATTTATCCAAGCAAGTGTCTGGGTGCTGGTGCTGTGTGCTAGACTTATTTCAACCACTTCTGAATCCAATGAATTAGAGCCAGATTACCTGGCTCTAATCTGACAGATAGGTAGAGACCTCACAGATATTTGGCTCTTTCACATGCATGGAAAAGATAGAGGAGAAGGGATTTATTAGAGTTTCCTGAAGGATATTTCTCCCTGTGAAACATCACAGGATCCAAACATGGAAGAATCACTGGAAAGCAGGCTCTTCAGTTCTGGTTCACACAGCATTAGTTGTAATTACTGTAGCTACTGCTGATAATGCTGACAGTACAGATGTTGTAATACACTTACTGAAAGATTGGCTTCGGCAGAATTTCACTGTCCTGACAGTGTTGGCAATCATGCGCTGGAAGGAAAAGATGGGATGCAATCAGAGAACAAGCACTGTATTTCATCAGCATTTCAACGAAGCAAGTGTGCCTGAATGTGAAGACACATGCCAATAAAAGCAGTCATATAAATGAAAATATAATTTTAATGCTGATACTTTCATATAACGGGTGTGATTTGCATTTACACAGGCTTTAAATAAGCTTGAGTATAATTTACATGTGCTCAGAGAACTCTTTCCCTTCCTTGAATGCTGTAAAGGCCCTAAGTAAGAATGAAAATCAGCCCCTTCAATGTGCATTTCTTTGATAACATCTTACCATATTAAAAAGTAAAAGGAATATCATGAAGTATATACACATTAATTTAAAGACCGTCAGCTCCTAACAGCAAGGCTATTTCTAGAATATATTCAGCAATTAAAGAGCTTTCACTTTTTATATAAACTTGAGTTTAAAATGCAGTCATCCTGGAAGACAGTGTAAATGAGCACTTGAGGGTGATTCCACTGGCAAAATGCTTGGTTCACAGATGCGAAGGCCACTGTCAGTACTGTGGCCTGCAGCCAAGTTTCATAAACAGACCTGTTATACAGTGTTACTCTGCACAAATGTATCTAACTCAGCCTGAAAAGTGGATTCACTTTTGTGGACCCTTCTACTGACAATTCACCAAAAAATGCAGAAGTCACTTCAGTCCTTCTTGGCTGTACTTCCTCTTCAGCAAAAAAGACATCATTTCATTGAATTCAGTGTCAATCAATACACTTGCTGAGATAAATCAGATGTTATTTTACAATAGATTTTAAGAAAAGAATTAAGCCAAGTCATAAAGCAAAACATTAGTTCTGGACTGTAGAATTTTAACTGGTTTCTGTGATTAGCACCACAGGAAAATTCACCCACCCATATGGGGCAGAATTAGTTGTTCTACATAATGTCAAATAAACTGAAACTTGAGCAGTTAGCTAGATAGTTTGATTCAATCCCTGTTATAAGGACAACATCTGTTGCAGTTTCTTTTGCTTAGGTTAAGAAAAAGTAGTGGAGGGAAATGCTGTTCCCTATCAGACTCTAATGTCTGTGTTCCAACGCAGCTACATCTTCTAACACTCACCGGTGCACTCTCACCGGGCTGCTTCATACATTATGGAAATTTTGTGTGAGATTAACAAGCTAGCTAGTTATAAACTCTTACAAAATGGAATTATATATTCCTTACTAGTGAACAATAATGCCTGGGGCATGTAATCGCAATTATATTCTTAAATGAAAATGTTACAAATGAAGTTAGTTTGTGAAATTTGTCATCCCAGAAGTGGGAAGCACCAATGTAAGACATTCCTTACACACAAGGCACAATATCAGACTTTTTATGTATTTTAATGTACTGTCAAACAAAAATGGGTTGGTCAGTTGGTTGGTGTAAGAAACACTATTGATGTATCACATACTAAATGTTTGTGGATTACACCTTCTACTATCAAATGAAACAGATCTAAAATACGTTAATTACAAAACACACTTTCTCAAAAGATTTAGGGAATCTGGGTATGGATCTGCTTATGTTGTTCCTGAAGTCCCATATATAATTCAAGTAAGAGTAAATTTTATCCTACGGTAATTTTCATACCTCCTCAAGCCATTATTACCATGCAGATTTTCTAAGGCATTTACCTTGCAAACATTCTCACATGTGCTTAGCATGTGAAATGTGAATAAATTCCACTGACTTCAACGGAACCTCTTAAATACTCAAGATCACAAGGGCTGAGACAAAACACACCCCATGTAACAGTGGTGGTATTTCAGTCTAACCCAATCAAATGTAAATAAAGCAACACAAGCATATAAACATGCCTATTTCACACCTCTATGGCTTCAGTATTTGGCTCTGTTATGTGATGCCCCTGTTTTGATTTATACCAGTCCAAAAGATACTCATCTAGAATAACTGTTTCAAGGAGAGATAAAAAAGTTGAACTGCATAAGCCAACACAATGAAGTTTCAAGACTGCCTAGGAAATTCAAAGGAAGTTTTGCTAAGGGCACTTCATTTTTAGGAAGACAGCTAATTTTGCTTGATGTGCTTTCTAGACGGATTGTTAATACACATCCTAATTTTTCATACCTGTAAGTGTTTAGGTTTTGAAGCCTCATCTCATAATAATCTTTGGAGCTATTATTATTTCGCTTCATACATAAAAACCTAGATTTATTTTTTAAAAAGTGTTCTTTGCAACAATTTTCCTCTTTTTTCTCTTATGAAGAATTTGTTCTCAAAAAAAGCAGAACATTCAAAATAAATACTGTAATGCAGTACTGCACTGAAAGAAAAATTACGGGTGTGTAGTGAAGGGCTTTAAAATGTTTTTGCTATTTTTGAATTTGGCGTTATGTGGGCTCTTCTAGGCAAGGAAAATGGAAGTGGCAACAGACTTGTCTGACTTCTGGTTAAAGGCTGAACTGTCTGGCTTCCTTCAATTGGCTGAAAGACTTCATTTTAAGGTGTTCCTTTGCCTTTTCCTGATGATAATGTAATTCAATCTGTGCATTCAGAAGTATCTTGGCAATGATGAAATACAAACCAATGCGGAAGTGGCTGTTAAGGCTGAATAAATGGAGAAACTGTGGCCCAAAGACAGCATCACAAGCCAATGGAGAGATTCTGAAGCATTATGTATCTTTGAAGAGCTCTTTTCATATTACTTTTTTTTCCAAGTGCTGTTCTACTGTGTCATAATGTCTACGTTCCTAACAGCTCCTCTTTGTAAGGTACTAAGCGATCAGAAAAACAGGTCATGAAACAAAAGCAAAATTTCCTTTCCTGTATCTCGTGGATAAGTTAGATTGTCTTCTTTTGATGCAAGAAAACTAGAAACATGTACAGAAAAATGTTCAGATGGAAGTTTAATTGCCTGCTCCTTACAGTTTTTCTTCAAATAGAGGATTACCTCCAGTCAATGCCTGCTAAGATTAACCTCTGTTTACTCACAGTGCTAAGCAGGACCACTATCAAAAAGCCATACAAACCTAAATTCCGATTTTTCTGAAATAGAACCAACTGCATAATATAACAAGTAATGGCTACTACCAGCATGCTGTGTATACACAACAATACCCTTTCAAGTTTAACAGTCTGGAATTGTGGCAGCAGGCCAGCACATTATCTTCTAATCCTTTCCCAAACCCAGGTTGCTAAATATTATAAATATTCATATATGCCATTGAAAATTACTAAGGGCTTTAGTCACACACTTTTTGCATAATCTTTATGTTCCAAAAATTAAAGAATGTTTGCTTTTTTTTTGCATATGGATAAGAGTGTGAATTCCCTTTTGTTCATCTCCACAAAACTTGAAAATAAATATGCACAAATTCTCTAATCCTCTTTTCACACCTGAAGGGTGAAGAGGCTTGACAAAAAGAAGCATCAGGTGTCAGCACCATGGCACTATCTTGTGCTGCCATGGCAGGTCAGCACTTTCAGAGCTTTTTTCTGACTTCTGCTCTCTCTACAGGTGTTACTCCTGAGATAACGGTGGGTAATGTCATTTGGAGGAGGTGCCACAGAAAGTAATCTTTGTTCAGGCTCTCTGATGATTTAAGAAACGGCGCTGATAAAGTTCTCAAATAATTGCATCTTCCCTTTGTCTACAAATATGATATTCTGCACTGGCAGTCAGAGTACAAATAGGCAGCTGAGGTTTGAAAAAAGGAAATCAGTAAGTGGACAAGAGTATGAAATACTGCCTGTCCCTAAGGTGAGCGATGCTCAATACTTTCCTCACTTTCCCCTCTCTTCTTTCTCTGCCAAGACATGATTCTAGGAAAATGCTTGTAATTTTTTTCTAAATATATAGCTATAAAAGCAGTGCTACTTAAATGTATACTGCCATGTGCTGCAGGTTGTAGGTTATCCTGTATCTGCTAAATCATAGGATTATCAGGAACTATTACTACTGGTGCTATTTGGGTGCTTGCCTTCACCTGAGAAGTGGGTCATTCTCCATAACAAACTAATTGTGTTTGCAGCCTACTACCACCTTTCTATCTTTTATGTACTTGAAGCTCTCAAAATGTTCCCTACCTGGCAAACTAAAACTGCAGTATTTAAAAAGCTTTACAAGTTTTGCTCCTCTGTAACAAATATGTCTTCAGCTATTACATAGATGAGTCTTCTAATGGCACACTTACAACTAACATGTACTGTCAACTCACCAGGGGAGAAGGGATGCAGGAGGTTTGGTGTCATGGCACACATGCCAAACTAGAATGTACATCTGAAAAGCACCATGGTGGAAGCAGCTTGCAACCTCTCCTCATCAGCTTCTTGCAGTGAGGTAAGTAAAAGACCTTCAATACTTCTCTGAAACCATGTCTTGTTTGCTATTGAAGACAAAACCTTATACTAAAGACTTACTCTACAAAGACCAGTAATTTAGTAATTTTGTCTACTTATTGACAAATGTATAAATAACATTTTCCAGCCTGGATCTTAAGGCTTCATGCAATGGCATGAGTAAAAAGCACAAATACCCTGCAAATACAAAGACTAACAGCTCACCTATTTCTGACATTTTCAATACTGTTTACCCACATCTTGTACAAACCAAATGGGTCTGTTTACAAACTTCCCCCTTTACCCATAGCTGTGGCTTTGCCACATGTGGTATTCTCTTCGCTGGCTAGGTGTCCCTGTCCTCTCACTCCTCACAGCCTCCTCCAGAAAAGGCTATGGGGACCAGGAGATGGGGAAAGGGAAGAAAGAGCAGGCAGTCACAAAGGCAGCAGCAGGTAAAGCTCAGTAATACTCTGCAGAGTGATGTCTCCCTACTATGGCAAATATCATAGTTCTGTCACTCCACCACTGAAAAGATCAATATATAGGAAAGCTTAGCAGGAAAAAATTGACTTAGTCTTTTTCTTTGTTAGCTTGAGTTGCTAAAAAAGACTAGGCTAATGTGGTTCAACACCATCTGTCTGTTTTTCCCTTCTCTAGATAATTTTGTTCAATTTGAAAAAAGAACCCAAAGTTTTCAAACACAAGAAAGCTCCTACCAATTTTCTGTGAAAACAGATGGCTGTGGACAAGAGAAAGATTGTTTAAGTGCCCTCCTGTCTCCTTCAGGAAAAAGGCTGTAGTGCAAGTTCCTATGTTATGACAAAAGCCTATTCACACAGAATTCCCCAGCCATGAAGAAACAACACATGCCCCAGCCACGAGGAGAGATCTGAGAGAACTCAAGCAGCCATGAAACAGAAATGTTTAGGAAACCAGGCCTTGCTGTTTCTGGCACACAGGGAGCTCCTGGCTCAGACACTGCCTGACAGCTCCTGCATGTTTTAAGACGCATCATTTAATATAAATAATAACAGATACATCACAAAACAGAAAAGATTTAAAGGAAGCTGTTTCAGCTGAAGAGATGTCACTAGATCAAACTTCTACTTTTGGCTGCCAGTTACAGGAATAAAGTTGTCAGCAGCACATCAGCTGTCGGGATCAGAGCTCTGTGGTGAGAATGCAGACACGATGCCAGAGGCTGTTCTCAGTTTCATCACTGTGCTTACATGAGAGTCAGAGGGACTCCAGTGGCAAGTGGCACCACCAGTGGCAACCACCAAGATATTTTTATTCATAAACTTCAGCAAACATAACAGGAAACAATCTTCCAAAGAACCAAGATGTTTCAGAAGCATCAGTAAGAGTGGCTCCAGGCAATACTCTAAGGAATCTCCATCTGCTTATGACAGAACATCATGCAGCAGAACAAACAGACAGAAACAACAATGGCAGGACATGATTCCTGTGAGAAAATCTGGTTTCTACTTTTCTCCTGAAAATGGTAGAGTAACATCACAAAAACATCTTGGGCTTATACTTACTTAAAAGAAAGGAGAATTTATCTGAGAGTTATCTGGCTGAGTGGTCTTGTCTTCACAGTTTAATATCTGGCAATTATGTGTGGATATGACAGTTTTAAGCTTAACGCAAGTAGGCGGCAGCGACTGAGGTTTAACAGTAGGCTTTTCTTCTTTGCTTGACCTGATGACACATGCAAAAAGCTAAAAACTGCCAGGTCCATAGTAGGATTTGAATGAATTATGTGGGTGGAATTTGAATACAGGTTGCTCTGAACAGCTATGGGTTGAGAGAGGCAATAAAAGCACCATACAAGGATGCAGAAGAGCTAGTGAAGAACAATGAACATAGGAAAGATATACTCGTAGTAAGGCCTGGAGAAAAAGCAGAGTGAAATTTTAGGTAGAGTATCAACCAAAAAAAGGCTTAGAATACTAAAAAAGGAGAATGTTTCTCTTTCTGGTGAGTTGAGGAACATGAGACATAATACTGATTCCTTAAAAAATATGCAGCATCAAAAATACACTAACTGACCTTCACATTCCTCTCCTAAAGAAAATTATCAAAATTACTGGCACTACATTTCTTGCACTGTAAAATATCATTTAAAACTTGAGTGCTACTAGTAAACTCTTTTTCTAGGAGTAACATTCTTTTGAAGATAAGACAATGAGCAGACTAGACCTGCAGCAACTCAGATAATAGTTTAAGCTGCTATAAAATCCACTCTTGGCCTTGGGAGTGCCAAAATGTGGTACAGAGTGGTGCAGAACTATTTTTAAATGACAAGCCTGTGTTGAACTTCTGTCTACAGGAAATGCTTACAGGAGAGCTCCTCCCTCCTGTAATGGCTTTCACACAAAATCAGGCCTGAAGAGCTTGAAGCACAGAGCTCTGCGGCCAGTGGATGTACCGGCTCTTCTAGCTCAGGAGGTGTAAAAAGGCCAAGTAAGGTGGAGATGTTGGAGCCAGCCACAGAACCATGGCTTTAGCAATGCAGCTGCCATCCCACACCTTTGGAGGTGTTCCAATCAAGTCTGAGATCCCTTTTTGTTCCCCAAAAGTATTTACTATCTATACTGTTATATCTATACCTAATTAGAACCAACAGTCCAGAAAAAAAGTCCTTTTCTGCAGGTAGAAGGCTCAAGGCCTTTGGAAGGAGACAGCAACACAGTCTGCATATGCAATTACAGAATGCCATTATTGCAAAGTGAGGTCAGGCCCTTACTCAGGCATTAGCACTGCCATTTACTTACAAAATGTCTCATCTTAGTAAAGGGGTATTTTCACCCAAGGACAAAGGCTGTCCTGGAGCTACAGATTCAAATCTAAGAGAATTCACACAGAGCGATGATTTTCACTTTTCTATGAAGTTTTTTAAAGAGCTAAAAGTCCTTCTTTCTTCCCCTCTGCAGTTATTAGTGCTCAGAGGGCCAGACAAACGCCTCACAGTGCAGTGGAAATAACTGGAGTTATGTAACTCCAGTGGAATGGAGTGGTTCTGATTACTGTACTACTAAGAACAAGCACATATAGGTGCCAGAGGAAATATGCTCTAGCATGGCTGCTGAACGAGAAGAAACGGCCTCAGGCTGTGCTGGGAGAGGTTTAGACTGGATGTGAGAAAAAAAATTCTTCACTTTAAGGATGGTCAGGCATTGGAAGAGGCTGCCCAGGAAAGTGGTGGAATTATCATGCCTGGAAGTGTTCAAAAAGCATGTGGATGTGGCACTCGAGGACAAGGCACTCGGGAACCCAGTGGTCCTGGACTAACAGTTGGATTCAGGGATCTTGGAGGTCTTTTCCAAGCTTAGTGATTCTGTGATTCTACTATTTACTGCCAGAGCAATAAGTCAGGTTTGGTTTTGCTACGCAGATGCCATAGCTGGGTTTGGCTAAAGCAGATTCTCAGATACAGGTGTCATTAAGCACATTAATGAGGAACATGACCTTAGCAACCAAGAAAATGTCTTCTCACTGCTGAGAAACCCAAGTTTCAGTTGAGACTTCTGCAATGGAAAGTTGCCTGCCTGCAGTTTTTGACAATGGTGTTTGAAATGATAACAGCTTAGGTGCAGGACTTATATCAAATTTGAGCATACTCTAGCCTTTTATCATTGATTTCCCCTTTTCAGCATGAAAACAATCAAGCCACAGACAATTCTTTTCTTTTCATTTGTCAGAGGAAAGGAGAAAATAAGATGTCATGCAAATTCTTTTCAATGCTTCTTTTGTTCTCGAAGGAGCAATGCAGAACTATCCCTGCCTGAGGCAGTTCAGGCCTGTTTGAAGGAACAGTTAAGATCACAGGTTGGTCCCAAACTGGCTGTTAAAAAGTGTCTCTAACAGCTCTGTTTCTTGTCCCTGATGCTCACTCTCCTAGGAAACATTTTGGCTCTGCACAGCTCAGTGGGCAGTTTACCGTCCACCTCTCTGAGGTTTTCCAGAAAAGCACAGGCTCCAGGCTCTGTGTACAACACAGGCTGTTTTTGCCAGGTCTTGGTCCTGGCCTTCATTTTCTCTAGCCCTGGAAACCACTGTTGAGAAGTTCACTCTTGAGGTGAATAGGGAGGCCTTTTTAAGTTTTCTTTCAAATATGTCATACATACCATTTTTTCGAAGTTTACTAGATTGTCAGTGAATGTCTTGTTTCCCTCATGAGTAAACGTCATGTCTGTATAGAAATAAAAAACATATAAAAGCCCATTTCTGCATCATGGCCATTCAAAACAGCAGAATGTTTTATCTACCCTTACAAAAATTGTAGCAGTTGTAAATAAAACATTTAGGTTTTAATTTGCAGCATTTCTGAGACTAACAAAATTGAGGTATGATATTCAGATGCACAGAAACAGTTTTTCTTGTCTCTGTGTCATGCTTTTCATACTGGAAAAAGATCATACCTCACACTGAGATTGATTTTTGCTTTTTCTTGCTGCTACTCTTGTCCTTCAAATATTTGACAAATAGCTTTCAAGTTAATAATTCTGGTAACATCCAAGCTTACCTTTTATAAGCAGCGGCATGAAAGGGATTATTGGAGGGTCCAATTTAGCTACAGTTAGTCTGTAGGCCCTATGGTTTCTTGATGGATCCTTACAAAAAAAGAGAAATCAAGTAATTACTAATGTGTATTATTATATGTATCAAGACACTATATGCATTCATTTAGATGTCATGGCATTTATTAAAAATGTCATTTTTTCCTGTGACTTTAAAATTGTATCTGCAAATTCAGACACCTTTTATCATGCTCCTGGACTGGCTGCATGATGAGACTGCAGACACTAAACACAAACATTTTTTCATGCCAAATAGCGAGGTAAGATATGATTACAAAAAAATTCTTCATAAAAGAAACCAAACGTTTTTTTCCTCCACAGCTGCAGATCCAGTTTTGCATACGTTGTAGCACAAAAATGTATTGCCTGGAAAAATCCAGGTTGAAAAATAGAATTTCCCATGTATACTATTGGAAAACATGTGATAAAGCTTTTCTGAGTTCCCAGATTAACTTTGAGTGGTACATAAGTTCTCTCAGAGTAGGTTCCTAAGAGTATAATTTATTAGTCATACATACTTGTTTTAGCAGCTCTAAAATGGGATCATAAACTTCTTAATGTCAAACAAGGACATATAAAATGTTCTGAATCAAGGAATTCAAATCAGAAACTGAATTATCTCAGATTGTGCATAGAATAAGGGATCTATTGCTATTCACCATTAAGCTTTCAAACTCTGCATAGATCTTCTTGAACTTGCTTGGGAGTTTCTGTTAATAAAAACAAAAATAGCAAACCTTAATTAAATCCGATCAGCGCAGTAATTTTACTGTAAATGCTAGTTCCTTCTACAACGCCCTAAGTCAAGAAAGTGCTCTTTTTTTGCCAGATATTTCTAACAATGTGCTAATCTAAAATACAACATGTTTCCTAGCAACCAGATTAAAAATAGAGACGGGACCAGCCATGAAACCTGGATCCTGATTTAAACCTCGACTTGAATTTAGTCCTTTGGGATGTTTAGATTCAGATTTTTGTTTGGCTCACATAGCAATCACTGAATTCAGAATGTTAGTGGAAATTCATGTGAATGCCTTCAGGACATTCCTGACAACAGCCTATCTGAAAATACAATATATACACAGCTCGCATAGGGGCAGATCAGCTTAATTATTCATACCTACAATGAACTGCCCTTGCAAACATTCATATCCAAGCCTGGGCATATCCAGGAGGTTTTTTTGCTCATGCTGATGGATTTATTGGCAAGATTCTTGACATGCTCAGCAGCAAAGGTCCTCTATCACTTTCTGGGGTACAAATTTATGAACATTTTTTCAGTCCACGATACTTACACAAATAAATAATGGTCAGTCGATCTTGCAATGATTGAGATGAGATGGGCTTTATTAAATACTTTCTTTCCCCCCCATGCATATTATGTTATACAGATTAAATAACTACTTTAAAGACTGTAAGATGTGTAATCAATTGCTTTCAGAGATTGCTGTAGTTTTTTATGTACAATCATCATATGCCAGCTATTTTTAGTAAGAAATTTCTCTGTATTTGCTGAATTTTTCAGACTACTGTTAGCAGTGGATAACATTAAAAATTAATAGAGACTTTATAGTGCAGAAATTATTTTTTGCAATACTTTCTACATTTGGAGTGTGTACCCTAGCAAGCTATTTACACTGTGCCACAGCAAGGGCCTAATTTTTAATGATGTGTGTCAACAATTGTGTGCCTAGTTTGCATATGCATGCAGATTAGGTATTTGTGAAGTAAGTGGCATAATTGGACATTTGCACCTGCAAATATCTAATTTCTGCATGCAACTAATGTAAATGCATGGTAATATAGAAAAAAATCAGGTCTTTGTGTGTTTGTCTTTTAGTTTTTTCTGTATATATCTGGCTAAAAATCAAACTGAAGAAATTCTCTTGATAAACCAACTGCTCTACAGAATCAGAATGTGATAACATTTCCTTGATCTCAAGTTAATCCTCCACACGTAAAAATGATCTGCCCCATCAGCTCAGACCTGGTGCCCATTCCAGATCGCTGTATGTAGAATATACATTCAGTTCCTTCTTTAGTTCTGTACTGTCTTAGCTCTCCCAACTTCTCTCAGCAGCCACAAATAAAGGGTCATTATTTTGAGAAACTGAAAATCTTTGCTTGTAGCAATGATTGTATACGATACGTATACTTTTGAAAATGGGACTGGAGTACTCTCAGATGTATTAGTCTGATCTGTTTCAAAGCACATTTTTAAATGTGTTCAAAATTTTCTCTCATTTGCATCAATAACCTCCATCATGCTAATTATTTCAAATTTCTAATTAACAAATATACATGCTCATTTAAATCTGTACTGCTTTTGATAACCAGTATGTTCTCACCGTACAGGACACTGCACCCTTTTTATACACTTATAAACAAAAGAGCAAAGCCACAGAAAAAGGCTGAAGCTCTGAGAATGAAGACCAAACTGACAGAAAGCATGAAAATGCATGTCAGAGAGAAAACCAGAACTGGTTTGGACAAAGCCACATTTGAACAGGGCAACAGAGTCCCTGTGGAGATCAGAAAATAATATGTATAAACAGAGAATGAATTTAAGAGAATTATCAGTGATCTCACTGAACAACCAGGAAGGCACACAGAGGATGGACTGATCTCAGAGGTTAGCTGGCTAGCTGGCACATCCTGTTGGGCAGTTTAGCTCAGCAATGGGAGCTGCATTGTCACTCTTGTTAACTCCTGGGAATATTCAGCACGTCCATGGATATAGTATACTGCCTTACTAATAAATACTGTCAGCCTTAGCTAAGGCTTATGGCCAGGAGCTGGATTAGTAGATCTAGCTTCACCAGTAATAAAGGCCCAGTTCATGTTTTTGCTAACTGAAAACACAAGTCCCCATTAAGTTTCTTGGAATAGGATTTTAGCAAAGACTTACCTCCCACGTTAATGAGAGACGGCTCACAGCAACATTACTCAGTCCCATAATAATAGCAAAAAAGGAATTCAGATTTTTGTATTCTTTACAGCTGAAACACAAAGGGCCAGGTTTTAAGTTGCATATTATCAGTCAGAGCAGTACTTATGACAACCTAAAGAGAGCTGAACCCAGGCATCTAGCTTAGAAGTGACTGAATTTAGGAAGTCCTGGCCAGCATGCCTGCAGACACCTCTTCACCACGAACTTCACCATACCCTAGAGGCTTTTTTCCCTTCCCTCCTAAAATTACCTCCTTTCTTTTACTTCACTGGATGCCAGCTTCTGCAAGGACTTCTAGTCTTTGAAGAAATTCCCCATCCAGAAAAAAAGCCCTGAAACTGGACTCAATTCAGTCGCAAGGGATACCAGAAACAGTGTAAACAACTGTTTATAACCTCATTTGCTGCAGAACTTGCTGACAGATGCTGAACAGCTAATGAATGCTTGAAGCTCTCCTTAGGCAATCTTGGTTGCAGTTTACAGGGCCACTGAGTCTTTTTAAAGGGAGAAGACCAGCTGTCTGACGCTCCATGCCAGTGACCTCTCCTGCAGTACAGGATTTCTATTACTTATAGATTCTGAGACTTCTAGTATGTTTCAGGAAAAGAACTGCCATTTGTTACCAGCATCACTGAAGAGGTCCTGGGCAAAAGGAGCTCCAGGTCACACTCCATCTCTAATGCAAAGAAGGATTTTCCTATTAGTCAGGAAAAACTGGAACATGTAATTGAGTACTATGGAAAACCCAACATGCTATATGACGGAGTAGATACAATCTGATGGGCATAGTCAATGCAATGGTTCAGCTGAGTCTGCACCAGTGGCTCACTGACTCAGCAGGAAGGGGAGAGATAGAACAAAGCCTAACAGAAAAAACCTCACAAAGCTGGGTTGCAATGAGTTTTTGCAAATAATCTCCTATTTTTCTCAGCTGATGTGATAACATCCAATTTCAGCACCTCAGTCTGTTTCTTCAGCTGTGAGTGGCTTTGCTTAGGGGTTGGTATTGAGACTGTTGGGGTTTAACATCTCTGTCAGCCTCATGGACAGTGGGTTTGAGTGCACCCTCAGCACGTCTGCTGACGACACCAAGTTGTGTGGTGCAGTTGACATGCTGAAGAGTAGGGATGCCATCCAGAGGCATGGCTTGACAGGCTTGAGAGGTGGGACTGTGTGAACCTCATGAAATTCAACAAGGCCAAGTGGAAAGTCCTGCATCTGAGACAGGGCAATCCCAAGCACAAACACAGGCTGGGTGAAGAATGGCCTGAGAGCAGCCCTGGGGAGAAGTACTTGGGGGTGGTGGCGGACAAGAATCTTACATGAGCTGATATTATGTGCTTGCAACCCCAAAAGCCAACCATGTCCTGGGCTGCATTAAAAGCATCATGGCCAGCAGGTCAAGGGAGGTGACTCTCCTACTTTGCTCTCGTTAGATCCCACCTGCAGAGCTGCGCCAGCTCTGTGACTCCAACATATGAAGGACATGGATCTGCTGGACTGAGTGCAAAGGAGAGCCATGAAGATGATCAGAGAACTGGAGCACCTCTGTTATGAAGACAGGGTGAGAGAGCTGGCACTGTTCAGGCTGGAGAAAGCTCCAAAGGAGACCTCAGAGCACACCTTCCCGAAAGGGGACAAGAAGAAAGCTGGAGAGGAACTTATGACAAGGGCAGGTAGGGACAGGACAAGGCAGAAGAGCTTTAAACTGAAAGAGAATAGGTTTAGATACTAAGAAGAAATTCTTTACTATGATGTGGTGAGACACTGAAGAGCCTGCCCAAAGAAGTTGTGGAAGCCCTTTTTCTGAAAGGGCTCAAGACCAGATTGGATGAGGCTTTAAGCAACTGGGTCTAGTGGAAGATGTCCCTGCCCATGGCAAGGGGGTTGGAATTCAACGATCTTTACGGTCCTTTCTAACCCAAACTGTTCTATGACTCTGTGATTTACAAAGAAAACTTTAACAAGATTCAATCTATGACTCTCATATTTTTTTATTCATCATTGAAGCTCTTAGCTCCTCTGAGGTATCCTTCAATTCAGACAAAATTAGTACAATCATCTCATCCTGCTGACTACGTAACTGCTGCATCATCCCATTCTCCATCATCCATCATCTACACCATTCTACAGTTTCTGTACCTCCATTTTACCAGACTTGTATGTATTGAGCGGGTGAGTCCTTTAGAACTTGGCCTCACTTGTGTCTGCGCTCACTTGTGTGAACACTGAGCATGTGAATAAATCCTCTCTCCCATATGCTGCTCTGTCTGTTGGGAAATTGCTGCCCTCTCAGCTCTTCTGGCAGAGCAGCTCATACAAATTCTCCCATATTGGATGAGCGACAGTGAACAAGGGTAGAAAGGATAAATTGAAATGCTAAAAAGCTACACCAACTTAATCTACTAGTCCAGGTCAGGGAGTGCCTCTTTAGTGGATCTGAGGGGAGATAAAGATGAAAAGCAGACAGGATAGGCTGTCAGTGATAACCTCTTCTCTAAGCACAAGTAAATCCATAAAGGGATATCTGTCCATAGCCCATGACAGGATTAGGAATAAATTATGGCAGTGTAAAATAATTAGTAGCACACAGCTCTAGTGCTTCAACAAAGTAGGCAGCTTCAACTGTATTTGCAATATTTAATTTCAATCTATCTTCATATTAAAAAGGAAATGTTTTGCCAAATAACCTGTTAAGCACTGCAACTTGACAAAGTCCCAGTTAAAATCCATCTAGATATATGATGTTCTACCCCAGATATTCTGTAAATTCTACAGGGTGTGCAATGAAGAGCTTGGTTCCAGATAAACGACCCCTGTAATGCACTAGAAACAGTGCTGCACAGCTTACTGCATAGAAAGTGCATGTAAAATGTCAAAATGTGGATCCTCTAAAGCACCACAATGCACCACCTCAGAGCAGAGGCCCTTCTGCCTCACAGAATGGAGTGTCTGAGTACACTGATACACAAGAAGTTCTAAATAGCCTGTGGATATGTCTGCAAAGAGGAAATACACACAAACTGCATTTTCAGGCATCCATAAGAGTATATGCAAGAACACACCACAAGGCCTTTCTTATACAATTAATATGAGAAGAACTCACTGTCAGAAATATAGTTCACTGCTCTCCTTTGTTTGAAAGTTTATTCCTACAATAGCTTCAGAAAAGAGATGAACCTGGTAACCTTCATCCTTTTCCAGTAGATGCTAAAGCAACATTGGCTCCTGGAACTGAAAGCACATGTGCACAACACTTGGAGCCAGCACTTGGCCTTGCGCTTGCCTGCACAGACTGGGAGCACACATCAAGGGTGCACGGGGTGGCAGACACAAAATGATGTGCCTTCTGCAATGATATCTGCACCTCA
The DNA here is from genome assembly GCA_013399455.1 of Anthoscopus minutus. NCBI lineage: Eukaryota > Metazoa > Chordata > Aves > Passeriformes > Paridae > Anthoscopus > Anthoscopus minutus. The sequence continues at coordinate 56,124 of VWYI01048578.1, forward strand.
AGCCACAGAACTGAAAAAAGCTTCTCAGTAGCAGTTATCTTTGAAAATGAGTACGTGCAAGGCATCTCGTTACCACCAGTCATGCCTAAGATTAATAGTGCAGCACTGAGCTGTTCTCCCTGAACACTTTTCTAATGAGTCTAGTACTTCTAGGTAGGGTAAAGTTCTCATTAGGTCTCAAGGATCTTCACAGGCAAAACTTCCTCAAAGATATTGCTTCAAGGTCTGGGCTTTTTCTCCCCTCTAACTTCAGTGCACTTTGTGTTTGTTTTAGTGCATGTGTAGCAGCTGTTACCATGGCAGCACTGCACAGAGGGCAGCAGCCTGGCAAAACTTCCCAGTGCCTTTCCAGAGGCTGGAATTAAACCTGCCCTCTTGGTTTGTACAGAGGAAAATCTTGTGCTTCAGATTTCTCTGCTTTTAGGAGACAATGAGGACCCAGCAGAGCAGACCGCTTTTAGCTATTTATTTTTAGCATTGTAGTGATACCAGAAACATGGAAGTAAACAGGAGGTTGTCAGGCTGTTGTAAATAGCACAAGATTAAACTCATGACTCCGAGGAACTTGCAGGCTAGGGCAGTTTATTAAGGAGATATTTAACTGTAATTTTTAGGATACTTGATTTCAAGTGTTTATGGAAATTACTACTGTATTTTAATGACCACATTTCAGCATTTCCCCATTTCATGTCTGAGATTAGGAACACCCCGATGTCTGTGCGGGTGCCACTGCCCTCTCCTGGGCACAGCCCGCCAGGCTGGCAGCTGCTTCCCACTCCTGTGCTGGGCTGTGAGATAATGGAATATGCACCGTGTGTATTTTTAGAAACTAAAGAGGTAAATTCTGTCCTCTCTTCTAAATATAAAACAACTGATCCTGCACGCTTACCACCAGATTTTTAAAATTTTCAGCTTTGACCAACCATAATCCAACCACATGGCCCAAAATAGCTCCCAGGAGCTGAGCAGGGTGTCCTGCAGGAAGGAGCCACACTGATCCCTAGTTTTGATATGAACACAGACTTCAGCTATGTGTAATTACTAACCGGAAGGAGAGAAGCATCACAGCAGCAACAGTAATCTCTTCCTTTACACAGCTCCATTTAATGATGCAAAAAAGTTAAAACCTTGCTTTAACTGCAAGTAACAGTCTCTGTTGGTAGAACTGCCTAAAGGCTTCTACTTACAATGCCCAGAGTTGTAGACAAACACTACAAACCTCAGCAAATTGTTTTTCAGACAGCAGTGAATGCAATAAATACACCATGAGCTGGAAAGGAAGGGAGAGTGTAACAATGATAAAAATCTGTACCTTTGCAGGGCATGGATATACCCCTGCTCCCTCTGAAGTCAGTCACTGCCCTGCTCTAGACTTCAGGGAGTCAAGGCTGACATCTTTGGCATAAAGGTTCCAAACAGTTTCAATTTGGACAGGAATAAAGGAAGACAGAAAGAATGGCTGCTATCCAACCTCACATCCAGCAGTTAGAAACAAAAGGGAACATTCATATTTTACATTTTAAAACAAAAGTACTGGGGAAAAAATCACAGAATCACAGAATTGTTAGGTTTGGAGGAGATCTCTGAAGATAATCCAGTCCTACTCTGCTGCCAATGCAGGGTCACTTGGACCAGGTGACACAGTAATGTGTCCAGGTGGGTTTTGAATGTCTCTATGGACAGAGAGACTCCATGAACTCCCTGGGTAGCCTGTTCCAGTGCTCTGTCACCCTCAACACAAATTTATTCCTCACACTGAGGTGAAAGTCCTTGTGTTTTAGTTTAAGGCCTTTGCTCCTCATCCTGTCACTAGGCACCACTGAAAAGAGTCTGGAACTATTCTCTTGGCACCACCCTTCAAGATATTTGAATGCATGGATGAGATCTCCTCTCAGATTGCTTTCCTCTAGACTGAACAAGCTGTGCTCTTGCAGGCTCTCCTCCTGTGAGAGATGCTGCAGACTCCTTACCATCTCTGTGGCCTCCACTGGACCCTCTCAGGAAGCTTCTTGTCTCTCTTGTGCTGAGGAGCCCAGAACTCCTCATTGGAGTGTCCTCATGGGCACAGCATTCCAGATGCAGCCTCAACAGGACTGAATAGAGGGGGAGGAACACCTCCCTTGACCTGCTGGCCACACTCCCCCCGAGGCACCCAGGATCCCACTGGCCCTCCTGGCTCTCAGGGCCCACTGCCAGCTCATGGTCAGCTTGTCATCTACCAACAGTCCCAATCCCTCTCTGCACAGCGGCTCCTTAGTAAGTCAGCCCCCAGCCCATGCTGCTACTTGGGGTTACTCTTCCTCAGGTGCAGGACCCTACACTTTGTATCATCAGCAAACTTGTTGCAAATCCCAAACAATTAAAGTAACACAAGTGTCATCATCTCCATGCTACATCTCTACTCTCCCCACTTGGGGCAATTCTGAAACACTTCTGTTATCAGGAAAATTAGGCTCAATTTTGTTACTATTTACTAATTCATGTACTAATATTTGCTAATGTATGGAAGAGCAAATGAGGATTCTCCAAATGAACTGAAATATATTTTCGCACAAATTTGAAACATGGCCCTAAGAGATCACAGATCAAGGAGCAATGAAGAGTTGTAGAGGAAAGAAGAATATATATTAACAATGTTCTATACACCCCTATAAAAAAATGGACAGAATTATCAAATACAGAATGTTTTAACCTCTACTCTGTGTGGCTGTCTGAAAAGAGAAAATAAAAACATATTGACTATACTAAACCTCACTTCCAGCTCCCATATGATTGCATACTTACTGGGCTGCTATCTTAATGTACTTCTTTAACAGCTGGACACGCTTGCTGAGTTGAGAGCAAAGACAAATCTCGGTGACCACCCAGAACTGAATTTCATTGAATCTTCTTAAAAACAAGTCCAGATTTGCTGTGGTCTTTTTAAAATTGTGCCTTCCAAAAGTGTGATAGATCAATTCCAGCTAGGAAAAAGAAACAGTTTGCAAGGTTTTTTTGAAGCTGAGTTTCTTGGACAGAGGAAAGAGGCTAAGAATGACCAGGTAAGTATCTAGCCTGAAACTTGCTCTGCAGTTTACATTTATAGCTGCACAGATGACAAGGATTCAGGTTACAAATCCAGTACACAATAGCTGAGGCATAGTAAAAACATAACTACACATTATATATAAACAGCTTAATATCTTAAAATAAAATAAAGTAATTCAACAAGCAGCACATGTCCCGAAGAAGTATAACTTATTCTGCTATTTTGCCTCTAAAATCAAGAATGGCTTATATTTTCAAAACTTGTAGGTGGCTTTATTGTAGAATTTTTGAAAATCAGGATTAGAAAAGGTTTTGGAAATAATGCACAAACCTACACTATACAAATAAATGCTTTCTAAAGATTCTAACCCTCTGAATAGGTAGATCCTCATACCTCATGCACACAGTTGAAGAGTTCCCAGTCATAAATTGTCATCTGATGTGCTAAGTCTTTGGAACTCATCAGTTCAAATGTTCCTACTGTACCAGTAGATGGTCCTTCTTGTTCTGGCAATGGTGCCTATAAACAGGAAAATATAAAAATATTTTAGACATGCTAAATCATATGGTTGGTGCTTTCATTCCATAATGTTTTTAAGTTTTTTTTTTCAGTGTGACCACTTTTCTAATCAAGTTTCTAAAAGTAAAACTGATATTTGCAGTAAAACTGAAATGTGCTTTTAACCATAGACAGGTATTAGGAAATGAGAAGCCCTGTGCAAAATCAGTATCCAGTATGCACAGGATAGTCAGAAAAATTCTCAAAGTTCTTGAGAGACACTGTAAGGAAATAAACCAGGCTGTTTTCAGTATGTTAGCCTTAACATTGTTCTAAAAATTTAATCTATAATACACACTGTGCTAACTAAAGCATGTGTGTTTGTTTAGGAGTGTAGGTCTTTCAAAAAAACTTTTATGTTTCCTTTTTCACAAACACAGATAACTAGGCCACCAAGGATAAGCCAAATACTTTTACATATTCCTGATCATTATGATGGGAATTATTACACCTTGCATGCTTCAGAAACCTGCAGTGATTGATTGCAAGATATTCTGATCACTTATAAAATAAACCTCATACTTTCTCTTCGACAGTACACAAATTTGATGCACAATTTGTGATTGCAAATTCCTGGCTAGGCCAATTAAAATGATATAAACACAGTCTTATGAGAAAGAACCAAGTACAAAACATTTCTGAAAGGCACTTCCATGCCACCCAATAAATGAGATGTGATCTATGATCTGACAGGCAGGTGAAGTATTAATCAGAGATTTAAAACATGGCCTGAGATCAAGTCGGATTTGAAGCAGTCTGTTGTACATATTAGGGTGAAGTGTTTGAACCAGCACTGCTAAAATACAGCCCATCAACCAAGGCCCTTGCAAACTGGAGGGCGAAGTGCGCGGAGCCCGTGAGCGCGCAGGCACGGTTCTGTTCCAGGAGACAGCGGCACAGCTCACACCCGAGTTTCCCAACTCCTCACTGCCTTTGTTACACACCTCATGATGGAGCATGGAATTGCCAAAACGCTCCTTTCTCAGTACAAACTCACTGGAGTCTGCCAGATTAACAGACCATATTTGGATGCTGCAGTATAAAAAAGGAGCTTACTAAATTAATCCCCTTTTATATTAGAGTAATGTATTAGCAACAGAAATAGGTAGAACTGGATTAATATATCAAATCATTCTCTCAGTAACAGAGAGTGTGTAGGAGCTTTATTGCTGTATAAATTCTTGCTTTGTACTCTAGGGAAAACTTACCTTTCAATTATCATCATCATCATACAAACGAATTTAAAATTACTAAACTCAGTCATGAACATTACCACCTTAAAAGCTTCATCTATAATCTAAAAAAATAGTAGGAAAGAATTCTCTAAAAAGATCCAGGGCAGCCATTAATGTTAAAAAACCCTGCAGATTGCTTTGAATTGGCATTTGCACAAACACAAAACTTCTTTAGTTTATACAACATATATAAATAAATTCTAACTTGTGGAAATCTATGGAAAGAGAACTGCTTAAAGATTGAAAGATGTCTTTTTTCCCCTATTTGTAGATTAACAAAACATAGCTGTTACCACAACAAATGCCTATTTTCCAAGGCTAGCAAAAGAAGCACTTAGATGCAAACTCACAGCATATCTGAAAATTCATCTACCTAGAACAATTTTCACATGGGAATTGACAAATGCAATGTGGATAAATGTTCATGAACAGGAAGCAGCCAGAAATCAGAATGTGAAAGGATTAAACTGGGAGGCAGCTAAGGTTGTAACATTTTTTGATTTGTTTATACCTCTGAAAAAATGCAGCTGATAAGGGGTTGTAATTTGTTATGCAATGCTGAAAACCATTTTTAATGTGCTCAGTGTACTTCCCTAATTCTTACTGAATTCAATCTACTTGATGAAAAGTAGCACATTACAGCCCTGTATCTTAGAGCACCCTGCAGCATTTTGAGTACTTGATTCACGGTATATAGCACAGGGAAAAGGCACAGAAAGCCATGACAATTTGCTGCCAAAGCTATGTGTACACAGACAATGCAGAGCCATATATAAGTACCCAGCACAATTGTACTGATGCAACACCCCTGCTTTACAGTAGCATGGCCCATGAGGGTATCTACTTGGCAGGATTAATTAACCTTAAGGGAACACCAGAATTTAATAAGCTGAACAAGAGGTATCTCTGCATGGAACTATGTATGCTGGATGTGCATTCCCTGGTTACTAAATTGAAAGCAGCAGCAAAGCACAGATTTTACCATATCCATAAAAGAAATCAGGCATACATACTAAGTGGCTTGTTAAAAGCATACAGGAGGCTGAAACAAGGCTAGGAGTAATAGAGTTCATGCTGACATGACTTGGCAATGACATTTGTTTTTAATGAAATAAAAGGAACAAAAAGTACAGTCAAATCAAACTCTATAAAAGCAGACCCCATGGAGATTGCTAGAATGACTGTATAAACTGTAAGTACTTATGAGCAATTCTACCTAAGAAAAAAACAGACTTTCTACCAGGAATATATTCTGTGATTCTACTTAGAATTATCTAAGATTTTGACGCAGTATTTTGTGGGGATGAGAAATAATATAAATTTAAGGAATTTACTGCTGAAATCAAATTTCCAGAATGCTTTAATTGGTAACACCTATCTTAGAAAATATATCTCTGTGACTTCGAGGAGATAATTCTGTAATGAAGAATTACTGCATGTCTTGGTGACAATACTCAGCTCTTCCTAAATGCTGTGTGACAGAGAGAGTACTGGGATCAAGTTCTGTTATGTGGATCAGATGGATGGATTTCTGGTCTACTTTAGAGAATTATAACATGAGCTTGTTTAATTTTCAGGACTCATCCTACTGCAGTGTGATGCGCCCTTTGTTGTGAGTGTTTCCACTAGGTTTTATCTGAAGTGTGGCTAATGCAAAACGGGCCAGGTGCTCAAATAAACCAAAGCCCTGACATTCCTGAGCACTGCACACATACATACCAAGGAGTCGAACTGATCCCGTGGGCAAGCAAACAGCCGGCCATTAACGCTGAGAGTGGTAAACACTGAAACATCGTGAGGCTTGAGCACAACCTTCTCTGCAAAAATGAAACAAATGACTATTTATTACGTAGAGAGAGAATCTGCAGCAGGATTGATCCACCAGCTGTACAGATTACCCTCCTGGGAATAAATTTTGCCCTGTAACCCAATGTCCAATACACAGAATAGAAGACAGCAAGAACCTCTTTATTGAAGAAATGTGGTAAGCTCAGCCCAAACCAGTCTCCTACAGAACCAGAATCCCAGTCCCAAACTGCACAGACAGGTCAAGAAGCCTGTGTTGCTATCACTAGAATCTATCTGCAAAAATTAAGTCTAATGAATGAGTCCATTCATTCATTTCTGAGCTGTAAAGCATTTGGAGGGCTGCTCTTAATAGAAATTGCTCTGGAAGGCAGTAACTGCTCAAGGAGGTGATGGAAATGCATCACAACATTTTTAAAAGAGCATCACATCACAGGTAAAGAAAAGATAATGAAATAGCTTACAAAACAGTCTCTTCTAGCATATGTCTGTGGTCAGCAAATCTGACAATAAAAAATTCTTCAACAGCAAAAAGTAAAGCTACCTAGTGTCAGTTCTCAGGAAGTGAGCCATGTATGGCAGGCACCACTATTTGCAAAAATGCCTTCCAACAGAGTTCTCATTACCTCTGTGTGCTTCCACACAGTCATACTCAACCAAAGCACTTGAGCAACACCAATTCTCCAGCAGAATTCACCTTCCAGTTACTCTTCCATTTCCACAGACAAGGGGGGCCCTGACCCTCTGCAAACACCAGGTCAGTGTGTTTGGCACTAAGTTGCTCTGCAGTGGTTTGCATGGACAGAGCAGCCAAAATGGCAGTGACCACTGCCAGAATGCACTGCAGAGTTTTCTGATATTACTGATTCCCAAGTCTAGCATGAATTTATCCATGCTTACCTTTTATTTCTGTTGTTAAAAAACTCTTACAGTCTAACAGTGAAGGAAAATCAGGGTAGCTGTGCCCTGTAACCTGCAGATACACAACCTTTTCCACTGTTCCTGTCTTCCATGTGAGCTGCAGTAGAGGAAGGACTAGCCTCTCCATCAGGACTTGTGTGAGAGCTGAACATACACATGGTTAGAAAATCTATACTGAACTAGTCTTTCAGTCCCTCCAAAAATTTTGCTTCACCATGACTGAGGAGTGTTTAAGATGATGTAAGTACAGTACCTCCTCCTGAACTCATTTTTACTATGATGAGGCCTTCTCCAGAGCCCAGCTTGTCTGCTACTGCACTGATCACTTCCTTCACAGAAGAAGACACTGGCACACGGATAGTGGTGTAGGTTTGGTCTATGCAGTACACCTTAAACAGAACTAAAGAAAAAAACATTGCATGCTTTATTCCACACAGAAAAAACCATAGATTTACCACACAAATTACTTTGACTTCAGTAACCACTCCTCACAAATGAAACAAACCAACAATAAATCACTATACAGCTCCCCATTCCTCAAATGCTCTACAATTTCTAGTACAGAAATCTCTTATTTCCCAGAGTTTTGGATTCTGGATTTTCAGTGTTCAGTGAGCTGCCTGTCCTCCAGAAGAGAAAGGTGCAGCCATATGAAAAGAGCAGTTACTGCCTGTCAAGATAGATACAAAAGGTAGTATTTCCCTGGCAGCAGGAACTGTTTCCATCTTTGTAGGCCTAGAAACATCACTATGGACAACAGAAGCTGCTGACTGGCAGGATGTCTGCTGTTTACATTTAGCTAGTTGCAGCTTTTAACATGGTTCTTCTATTGGTCTGATTTATGCCACCAGCTTTCTCAGCTACATGACCTTTAATTTTGTTACCTCATTTTTAATGCTGTTCATTAGCAAGAGCTATCCTTTATTATCAAACGTGTTGAAGAAGCAGCTGTTTTAGGTGATGAAGTTCCACAAAACAACCATTAAGAATACCTCATCAGTAATCTGAAAATGACATTCTGATACACTGCTCTGAATTTTACCTTTATCTCTTCAGAGAAACAAACAACAGCAATAGGGCAAACCAGCCAATTTTGGTTTTTAGGCTATGTGCGTAGATTCTCAGATTCTAGATCCATGGTCCATGGCATGATTATCTGCTCCACTCCTACCTTGCAAAGGAACAGCTGTACATGTTAGCTCAAACTACACAGAGGAGACAGAGGCTCAAACATGACCTTCAGCTTCCACTCTTTACTGTACTGCCACTACCTGCAGTACAGTGTCTTATTGGCTATTCCCTGTTTTGTTCATTCTTTATTTTAAAGGTTTTTACATCCTTCTCTGAGGAAGCAGTGCTTGATAGCATGAGTAACTAAGGAAAAGGACCAGGAGCACCTCAAATCAAGAACAGAGAATAGTGGGCTAGCAAAAGCAAAGAGAGTTTGATTCGGGCCAGGCTTCAAAATTCTAGGTAGTGCTTTCATTTATTTTTAGACAGACAAATTTATACAGATATCAGTGGCTCAAGAAAGCTTAGCAGAGAAGAAACTCACCTTCATCACTGCCCCTGATAGGCTGGCGTTTCTGTGCTCTATCATCACTGGTGTTGAACAGCTGCAGAAGAACTTTGTGCTGAAAATGAGAATCAAGATTCACATTAATGCAAGAATAAACACACAGTACACAAGAACCACAGTACAACTCTTATCAATAGCAGGAAAAAGAGTAACAATGCAAAATTTGACATGTTAAAAGCTATCTTTCCATGTGTTTTTTAATATAGCCATGATTACTTAAGAGAAGATAAATGAATTTGGTGTGCTTAAGATTTTACTTGAGAAAATGGACAAATAAATTTTCTTACCTTCTTTTGTGATGCTTTAGGTTCTTCAGAACTATAAAAAGGTAACGCATAGAACATATAATTAAATATTGCCTGGAAGATTTTGTGTACAAAATCATCTATAGAACATGGACCACTTGTCCAACTAGCATATCAATATAATCATATTTATACATGAGAAGACTAGATGATACCACTGTTAATCTATGACCAAGGCAGAAAAAATACCATACAAAGTTCATGTAAGCATGAAATAAGCTTCCGTCAATCTCTCAGTGAGGGTATGATGTTTGCAAGAATGATGTGGAAAAGAGGGCCATAGACATTAATTCAAACAAGCCTGCATGCTAACTTTCTATTTCATATAACTGAGTGTCATTCACAAAATGGCTTTTTAATATATATAACCAGTAAATTTTCTTCATCAGTTTACTGAGAAAAAGAGCAGGGGAAGGAAAGAAGCAAAAACTATGCTTACATTTGCTTTACAATTTTCTCTATCTCTGGAAGTTGCTCCTTTAGTGCTGCAATCATTCTAGTATCATCTGATACAGACACATAAAATTCCTGTAAATGATACAGAATAGTCTTTAAATAACTATAGGGGTAAATGAGCAGTACTCAGGAGAGAGGACTATGAGATGACATCTGATAGCTTAATGATTATAAAGAATGATAATCTGCATAGAGGAACACATGCTGGGCACAACCCTCTATTACTTCTACTTGTTTATCTCCAGCTGATTTAAAGCAAGCAGAAGGGAAGCCTGATGAGGCTGCTTAGCTCACTCTGTAACTACTGACTGCGTGTGTAAAACCTGGATTTTCACACTGTCAAGGATAAAGACTAAAAAATCCTCAAATAATCTAGCAGGATAGGATTTTTTATTCATTGCTGTTATAGTCTTCAGTGCTTCATTTCCTCTTCAGTCACTGACTCTCAGCTACTCCAATCCACTGCAGTATCACCTGCCCTTAAGTCCAACTCAAACCTCTTCCTGTTACATCTACATATAACAGGCCCAAAGAAGGATCTCTGTGCTTGCAACTAGTGATTGTTCCTAACTTCTGGACTAATGAAAGACTCTGCCATATCCAAAGCTTGAAAAGCTTTCCCATGTGGGCTTGTGGAGTGTCTACCATTCTTAAAGCCCCTCTCTATTCCCCTCTGCTAAATCTTAGATTCAGTTTTAAGCTCTTTAGGATAAGAACTTCCGTTCAGGCAGTAACATATGGGATTCTGTTCCATAAACACAATATATAGTAAGAACAGCAATCACAATCATTTAACATGACATTGGCAGTGCATTCTTATCTTAGAAACCCAAGGATATGGCAGCTACCACAAAGAATTTATGATGGTTCTGAAGACAAAGATCTTGAGTTCCAACAACTGCAGTTCAGCTTTCATTCAAATGGAAAGGCCTTTTGGTTCTGTAGGTGGCAGCCCCCCAGCTCTTTCCTGGCACACCTCAGGCAGGCAGAAACAGCCCTCCAGTTCAACTTGTAGAGCCCCATAGCCATTCACAAGAAAATACTAGAAAAAGCAAATTCAGCTACTGCTATAATGCAAGCTACCCATGCAGTACTTTGAAAGGGATCTGCAACACTATTTTGAGAGGCCCAAAGGCTGGCAATGGTTCAAACACTGTTGTGGTGCCTTTACTGTCTGCAGCCAAACCAGAGGAAACAGTTATAAACTGAAATAAACTTTGCACTTTGAAATGACCTCTTTCACTTCAGTGATACAGTGATTCCTTTATACCTCCAAAAAGGCCATTGCTGCTTCATCTTCTTGCAGTAAATCTCCATATAAAGCAGCCCACTGCAGAACCAGTCGAATGACTCGCCTTTTATTGTTGAGGGCATAATCCATTTTCTCCTGCTCAGTACCCTGAGAAGGCTGGGCATGATAGGTGCCACAGTGTCAAGGAAAGCATTTAGTGATTGAAAAAATCAAACCCAGCATGAATTCACGAACAACTGACTTCCAACAAACCACTTTTAGGGTGCTGAAATGTAACTTTCCAAAATACACTTTTAAATCCTGACATCCACTAGAAAAACGACTTGCAAACTTTTCACTTCAGTTCATACAAAAAAGTTAAATGACAGTGAATTTTTCTGAAGAACACAGGAAGGATCACAGTTCCACAACAGAGATACTTGCTTTAGGGGAACTGAACAGAAATGACACTTGGAACAATGAAGAGGTTTAACCATGGAGACTGAAGAAGGATATTTCTCCTCAGTCCTCTTCGGAAACAGTCAAAGAAAAAGAAAAACGTAATTTCATGTTTATTAACAATTTCAGTTTTCCAAGTGTAAGGAAGACTGCTGGAATGAACCACCAGTGTTATTCCTTTTGTTTTTACAAGTTATTGTAACTCAAGATGCACCTCAGTCCCATTAAGGGAGGGAGATTTTGACATTTACAGCCTAAACTGACTGCAGAAACACAAGGTAAAATAAAAAATTTTATAATACCCTCATTTTCATGAGGAAATCAGATATTCTACTATGTCAAATAAAGTGCATTTAGAACACAATACTTTATGAGTTATTTTGTGATAAACAGTAAGAAAAAATGGGAAAGATTCCATTGACCTTTTTAAAGACAAAGTGTCAACATTACAAAAATAGACAAATACCTAAAAGGCCAAAAGTAACATTTAATGAAAGGAAAAAAACAAGAAAAAAATAAAGGCATAATGGGTAATAAATTGTGATAATCTGAGCCTTTAACCTGTGTGAAAATGAAGTATATCCCCAGAAGAAACAGGATATGACAATTTGTATGTCTATTTTTCACTGAAAAAAGGATAATAACATATATTTAAACTCTTCCAAATAAACTGATGTGTGAGTGGGAAGTAAGCACAGTGAGTGCAGTTACATCTTCAACTTTGTTTCTCAGTTACCGGAATTCTGATTCTGGACTGCCATGAGTAATGCCATTCCCAATTACATTGTAACATGTAACATTAAAATACTGACACTCTTCCTCACAGCCATGTTCAGTATCCTTGCATCCTTTCAAGATGCACTTTCAGCCGCTGTACCAAAATATTTTAAAATACTAATCAGAAAATAAAAATATCAATAAAGAATACAAATAATATATGACATTTATTCTAAGCTTCTCATTTAGAAAAATTTCCCTAACAATACTATTGATAAAATGCAATAGGGAAAAGTACCTATTAAATCACACTTCAAAATAATCCTGCTGTCCAAAGCCCCTGCAGAGATTTGACATTCTATTAGGGTTACTGAGGTGCTCATTTGACTGACAAACTTTTGGAAATCTGCATTTTAATTTCATCTGGAAGGGTTTAAAATGAGTAGAGAACTGAACATGACAGTATAATTAAGGCAGAAAGTAAGTCATAAGGTCATAAGAAGTAAATAATTCATTGTAACTTACGTGTTCCAATGTCTTGGGGAGTAAGTTTAATATTCTACTGAGTCATTTTTCTCATGCTATATTTACCTTTCAAACACCATAATTATTTAATGTATTTTTACTTTCTTATTAACTGACTCACCACAGGCACTAGTAATTTTTCTGTATTTTTACTGCTCATTTATATTGATTTCTCTTTTATTAACATAATCACAGGGAAAGTCAATGAAGGGTTCTCACATTTTTATGTGATCTTCAGGATGCAACTTCACTACAGACTGCAATTAGAAATAAACCGTGATGTATACTTTCAACAAATGTCAAATAAATGCAAAATATTTATCAACACCAATATGGTTAGAGCGCAATAGATACATATATTTCTCATCTTCTCTAGCATAGGAAATTGAAGCAATTCTGAAGGCTGTTCTTCCCTGCAGATGAAGACTCAGCTATACCAGGACCTGTGCAAGATCATTGCAAACTTTTTTGGTGGCACAATGGTAATGGAGGTTAGCAAAACACTCATAGAAAAACTATCATCTACAGAGAGCAAAAGAGTTTATAAGTATTTAGACAGTGGTACTTTAAAGGTGCATCCCTGCACACATGCTTACACACTTGCACTAAGCCAAGTGCACTTTGGGAGTTGCTGCTCTATTTCAGGTTTTCGTTCAGGCCCTGTCCTGCCTCCCTCTGACAAGCTGTAGCTTTGAGAATTTGTCCATTTCCATTCTGTGAAGAAGAGGGAAACAGGGGCCTTGGTTCAACATACAGGACTTATATCCTGATCCAGAACAGGGGAGCATGCCCTTTGCTTCCCTATAAAACAATGATTATTTTTCATACTGCAGGATCTATATTCTTTAATGACTGAAAAAGACTTGGTGTGCCAAAGGACAGCACAGAATAAATGTGGAATCCACAGCAAGCAATAATGTTAGGACAAAATGGTGCACTTGTCCATTCATTTCAGGATTAAAATAACTTAAAAATGACTGCTGTAAAAGAAGTGAAAACCCAAATAATTTATACCTTGTACTATGCTTGAAAGCACTTCAGTGGTCTAGCTCTACTCACAGTTGCATGCTGCCAGGTAAAATAGTATCCTAAGTGGGTGTAGGAAAATAGACTTGTTTTGATTCAAAATTGGGAGCTGAAGCAAAAAGTTGCCAACTGAATCACCTTTCTTCTTTTTCTGTTTTAATTTCCTCATTGAGCATAACTAATCACTCCTTAGTCTCACAGCACTTGTGAACACTTTTGTAGAGTGATTTTGCTCCAAAAAGATGAGCTTTGTTAGGAACCTTTCAACTCTAACAATAAATTTCAATGGTACAATCAACAAACAACAGTTAGCTTTTCCATATTCAGAATGGACCAAATAAATAACAATTCAGCTCCAGGAAAAGCTAACACTAAGGCAGTAGGATACCAGTTACTTCTACCTCTTCTCTGAAAAGAATTAACACAATGTTTGCCACGATCCACTTAAGACCATGGTTTTAGCATCCTCTCCAAAACAGATTTCACCACAAGTGAATATTTATCCTTAAGTGTGATTATCCTTAACCTTGACTATCAGAAAAGCTATTCCCTTATAAAGAATGAGGTACATTTTGCTTTGAGTCTGATTTTCCCAGTTATTGGATAGAGGTATTCAATTATATCTGAGGACAGAGAAGCCTGAATCTCAAATGGGCTGACTGAATAATATAAGCTAAATGAATCAGGACAAAAACCACCAAACATTAAAACTGCTGCCCTTTCTTCCCCTCTCAATGCTGTCAGCAACAGCATTTCATAATACTTTTGATATCCAAAACAATGTGATTTTGGAAAATGTGTTTGTTTCAGGTGTGCGAACAATCTTCAACAGACCACTTTCATGGGTCCAAAGGTTTTCAAAACAATTATTCTCTTCGGTAGGAGAAACACAAATGCATTCTCAAGCTTGCCAGACAAGGACACAATGCTCTATTTTGTGGTTTCAGGAGGTGAGCTTTCCCAGATGTCACTCGCCCCACTGAGCTTGAAGGAAAGCACTTTCACACCACTGCGATTCTAAACAAATAAATAGGGAGCTGAAGTTATTATACCCCTGTCAGAATTCTATAAAACAGAAAACATTATATGTTTATTTAATGTTCCCAGCCACTTGATAGCTTCAAGTCACTGTGCACAAGGAAAACTCTCCATGTCCAACAGCTCCTCAAACTAAATAACCTGCCAGTAATTGACAGACGGACATTTCATGGACTCCTGTGAAACATGCAGAGTATGAGAATCACCCTCATGTCTCAATGCTCTCCACTATTAAGATTTCATCTCCTAGTAGCCAGAATACATCCAATTGAAGTTTCTTGCAGTTTGTTTGCATTTGCTATTACAGATCATTACTACTTTTCCATAACAATTAGGACAACATCTAGGACCTACTTACCTATTAGTCTACAAGTTCAGGCAGCCTCCTGCTAGAGGCATTTTGCAGTTTTCAATCTATAAACTGGACCACTGAAATCACCAAGACATAACTATCCCATAAATAAATGTAGATACTGTAGTTCAGCAAAAGCCAAGAGAGACAGGAAAGATACAGGAAAGGTAACCCATGCTTTTAGGTAATTTCACTTATCTGGAGGGACAGTACATTTTACATTTATTTCCTTTGGAACAGAAAGCACACAGGAAAAACAGTTTTCACAGTCTGTACTGTAACTCACCATGGCTTATACACTGTCCATTTCAGAGTTGTTGAGGTATGGACAGCTGCTAGTCAGACACTGAGAATCTACTCACAAGGCACAGCCTCCATGGAACATGATGTACTTCTTAAGAGAGGGGAGCTTCACTTTCGTCACTGATAGGTACAGTGTCTAAAGAGACTTAACATTTCTCTTAAAAAAGGATATTGTGCCATCAAGGCTGGGCACAGCTGACTATTTGGCATAAAAACACAGTGCATCATAATAAAATCATTTAAAACAGAATCTGTGGAAAAAAAAGAAATAAAACAGTCAATTAAACCTCTGCAAACAGCTTGAGGAATTTCAAGGATGAGTTTTCTTTCACCTGAACTATCTTATTAGTCCTCTGCAGATAGTAAAGTGGTGTTTTTGCACTTTGTTTGTAGGCATTGGGTACAAAAAAGGGTAATGAACAAACATGAGCTAAAACATTAAGCTTCTAGTCTTGTTTGCATGAATTTTATTGCTCTTACATTAACAGGCATTTTTCAGCGTCAAAGAGAAATCTGGCACAGCAAAAAGCCTCACATCTGTGCTAAAGCAAAATGTTTGGATATACTTCTCTACAAGTGTGGAGTTCTATGCAAGGAAGAATTAGGCCTTTCACACCTGAATACCTAAAAAGAGCTGTAACATTTGGCTTTAGGAGTTAAAATACCAGGCAGCATATTTAGTATATCCTACATAGAAGGCAAATAATTTCATTCTTTGCTGATTTCCTAGCAGTGAGTAGAATGCCTTAAAGAGGTAAACGGCCAGTCAAATTTCTTGGTTTATTTTGATTCAAAAGTATCACAGCTGCTACATTTACATTAAAATGTATATGAACAATATAACCGACATTTTCTCTGGCAACACCCAGTAAGCTATTTTTTCTGCTTAAAATGACCTGTGGTAGAGCTAGTGTAAATGCCAGTTTGCCTTATCTTTGTATTTTTGACAACAAGAAGGATTTATAAAGCCTGGCTGCAGAGGCCAGAATGAGTTTGGTGGGCTTACATTGAATCACTGAGAAAGAGTGAACACAATACCTCAAGGTATAATTTCTACAGTGCAACTTTTGAGATAACAGAAACATTTACAAACATTGTAAGGGATGGCAGAAGAAACATGAAAATAACTGTGCAATACAATATTACATCATTGCTTCCACTTGTATAATTCATATATGAATGTACCTCAACTCACCTCTGGACGGGCAGCACTTTTTTATTTTAATACCCAGAGCAAACTGGTTTTTAAATACTCTTAAATTAAAGGAATGCATAAATGAAAAATTCAGTTTTCCAGCATTCTGTGAATCTATATCCTAAAAATAACTTTATGAATTGTGACACATTATATTGTATTGGGATATAGGCACAATCTTATCACTAGATATTTTGGCAAAATGTTTTAAAAATTTAAAAAATAATTTGGTTTTGAAAAATATATAATACATGCATACTGAGAATGGCAAACTTGTGATAATATAGCTGCAAGCCACAATATTCAGCTTGTAATTCTAGTTAACAGGTATCTATGAAAAAGATCCGTTTTTTCCCCCTGTCTTTAAAATAGTGAAAACATAAACTTTAAAAGGATTTCTGTAATTTTTCAATTATTCCACCATTTATGGACCACTACTATGAGGTCAGTAACAGATTAAGTGGATGTAAGAATACTTTTGAATATATGCTTAGCAGACATCTACAGTGCAAAGAGAACTTGCAAAAGCAATGTTAGGTAGTTAAATATATGTCTGTGCATTACTTTATCAGAATTATGAAGATTTTTTGTGTAGTTTTTAAATTTTCTTCTAGAAAATTAAAACACTTACTAAAATGCAAGTCAATGAAAGTCTGAAAATACCTATATCCTTCAATTTGAATTCTCTGTTCTCTTAACACTAATGAAAAACAGCCCATTAGGTGCAGATACAGCAACCTGCACTCTTGGGACTCAGCCCATGCTGTGCTGAGTTCTTCTCTTTTCAATAACTATTTTTTCCCCACACATGGGAAAGTATCACAAACACAGAATTTAAATTGTGACACTTTTAAATGTGATGTGAAGTTTTGAGAATATTTATACTAGCACAATGTAACACCTGGAGACATCAAGCTATTTCCCAGTATTAAAGTGACCTCTAGAACAAGAAGTACCATTACTAATGGGGGGCTCTGTCCAGGCCTTATGGTTGTGCCTAATTAAACTTGTAACTGCTGGTCTGGCACCTTGGAGGATTTTGCTGTTCTAGTATCATCTTAAAGTAGAAATACAATAGAGCAAGCTTGGAAAAGTGGATTGTTATTTTTAATTCTAGATTTCCTTAATTCTCTTGGGGTTGTTTCAAAGCAGTAGACAGTTCTTCTTCTGTGAAAAACCACCAGTAGGTGATTTTCAGAGCATCACATTGCAGTGTTCCCCCATTTTATGGGGTAATAATAAAACAGCTTCTGCCATATATATACCTGTTGCTTCATTTAAAGTTGTTTCAAGGCGCATAGTTTCTAGAAAGTGCTCTAAAATTTTCTCTGGGGTTCCTGACATCACAATATACCTGAGGGAAGGAAAGGACCAGTTAGCATCTCATAGCCAAAAGTGATAATTAAGAAATAATTGTGTACCAGTGAGAAGATCAGGACTGCTGTGCTGCTGTGTGCAAACACCTGCTCTGACCAGAATCGCTGCGTGCTTAGGACAAAACCACTCACAGTCTTTGCTGGCTTCCCCCCTGTATAACTAGGAGCAGTAACATCCTCCACCCTGCCCAGGGATGAGAGACAGCCCCCTCTTCACAGAAGTATTTCAGTATAACACCACAACAGTTACACCACAGTCAGCAGAGCTGCAATGGTTCAAACTCAGAGAACTACAAGGAGAAATGCTCCTACACTGAGAAGAAATTTCTCAGTAGCGACAGCAACTTGCAGTCATTAAAGGGTCTTAACAGGCTCACTATGAGCCTGAAATAAGAACTAGTGTGTATCAGTGTCAGAGCAAGGAAACAATTTCCTTCAGAATCACTGACAGAGGTTGGTCTGGGAAGGTGAGGGCAGATAATGAAATAGCACACTATCTTCATATCTGTGCAAGGCCTTGCACAGTGGAAGTAAGTGTTGCAAGGACTGTACCATTTCCTGGAATTAATTTAGTGAGGTGAGAGAACTAGCACAACAGCCAGGTTTTTGTGCTTCATGCAAAAACAATGGCAGGATTTTAAGTACCAGCAGAGTATCATATGATATTGGAAAACTTGTCCTGTCATCTTTTTTTCCTCTTTTCTCACAGATCAGATTTTTTAATATTTCCCTCCGTTCTTTCAATCTTTGCATCTTTTTTTTCTTTCTTTTTTACTTTTTTTTTGAATTCAACTGATAAA
>VWYI01048579.1:0-11505 GCA_013399455.1 Anthoscopus minutus
TTTACCTTGTTGACTTATCTTTCGGCACAGAGGAACAGTCTGTTCCTGGCCCTCAAGATCTCTGTTTTGAAGTATGCTCACCTTTCCTGAACTCCTTTGTTTTTAAGGGATGCTTTCCAAGGGACTTTCTGAATAAGTCTCTTAAGTAGGCCAAAGTCTCCTCTCAGGAAGTCCAGTGTAAAAGTCTTATTGGAGTTCCTTCTCATCTCACCAAATATCAAGAACTCTATAATTTCATGATCACTGTGTCCCAAGTGGCCTCCAGCCACCACATCTTCCACCAGCCTATCTCTATTTGCAAACAACAGGTCTAACATCATTCGTCCCCTGATGGGCATATTCATCAGCTGCGACAAAAATTGTCTTCTACACATTCTGAGAACTTCCTGGCCTGCCTCTTTTCTGCTGTATTAAGTTCCCAGCAGATATCTGGCAGATTGAAGTCATCTACAAGAACAAGGACTGGTGACCCTAAAACATTCTCCAGCTGCTTATAGAATAAGTTGTCCACCTCTTCTTCCTTGTTGAGTGGACAATAACAGACTCCCAGTAGGATGTCAGCCTTGTTGGTCTTCCTTTTAATTCTTACCCAATTTCTCTAACAATATCTGAGAATTCCCAGTGGAAGGGTCAGGCTTTCTTGATATTTGAAAGATACTGACTTTCTAGATGTTGTCAGCCTTCTCTCTGGTGATAACACCCCTCCACAGGGAGAGTTAATGTATTTCCAAGGAAAAGGTACTGCACTTGCTGGATGGACACTTTCCACAGCAAACAAGAGAGATACTTTCCACAGCAAACAAACACCTTTCACTTGTATGTCCAGGACATCAGTGGCTCCTTGGGAATTGGAAAGACCTATGACTTGGACTGTGTTTACTCTGTAATGATAAATTTCACTTACATTCCTTATGTTCCTCTCCCTCAAATCCACTGCAACATAACCCAGTGTTTTCAGAGGAACAATGGTTGGCTGAATTGTCGCCTGATGTCCTGCATGCCACACTGTTCAAAGCATCTTGCTTCTGTTGGTTCAGCACAGGAGATTGTTCAGAACTTTTATTCAGTGACTACCAGTTGCTGTCTGTTAGGATTTTAAGAATTGCATAGCCTCTGACAAATTTATTTCCTAATTAGTGACATTATTTTTTAAACAATCTGCTTCATCATTCTTCTACACCACTTCTCTGAGGTCAACATACTTTTTGCAAAGTCCACTTAACTACATGCCCAACATTTCTGTATTAATTTATTATAAAAGTTACCTGACTATTCCTGTTGTGGCATTGGCTGTGTAGCAAAACCTTAAGACAAAACACTGTACAGGGGTCTTACATACTACACCTAAAGGTACTGGTTTACCAGCCAGCAAGAATAGGTGTTGTAAATGCAATTTTATGTTCCTTATCTGGGTCAAGGAACATAAAATTCCTCCCCTTCAGTCCCTGCAAGTCCTATGTAAGTTGGTAACAGCATCTTTTCAAAAGTGGAATGACAGCGCCACATGCACACGTACGCTGCCCAAGAGCGACCTCCTGTGGCAATGGGAATGTTTCCAGTTCTTTTGACAAAACAGCAGTGGTCAGACAGATTAAAATGTGGACAAAAAGGAGTAAATGTATACAGAGGAATCCCTGCCAGGTGGAAGCAGATTGCTACCTATCTGCTTCTGATACATGGCATAGAATGATAGAACCAGAGAATGACAGGTGGGATGATCCCGTCTTTCCTGTCAAAGCATCGTCTAGACAAGACAGCTCAGGCACCTTGCTCAGCTGGATCTTAAATGTACCCAGTGTTGGGAATCTACCGTTTCCTGGGGGAGATAATTCCAATGGCTGATTGTTCTCACTGGGAAAAATGTTCCTCTTGAGGTGAAACAGAATGCCCCTAAGAGTAACTTTCACCCATTACCCCTCATTCTTTCCATGGGAAATATAGAATCTCCATCATCTTTGTGGCCACCCTTCAAATACTAGAACATGGTAATAAAATCTCCCGTAAGCCTCTTTTTCTCATGGCTGAACAAACCTACTTCCCACTGAAAAAATCTAGCCTCTCTTCATATGTCAGGCTTTACAGTCGTTGGGTCATCTTAGAGGCCCTTCTCTGGACCCTCTCCAGCCCATGCACATCTGTTTTGCATATTTGGAACCAAAACTGAAAGTATTCCAGGTGTGGCCTGATGAATGCTTTATAGAATGGGATAATGACTCCTCTGCTTTTGCTGGTGACATCGTTTTTTGATATAACTCAGCACTCCTGTTAACTTTCTCTGCACTGTTCACCCATATTGAGCTGCTTGTCCAACTAGGCCCCCCAGACCCCTTTCCACAAAGCTGCTCTGCATCCAGGTGGATCCCAGCCTGTGCTGCACTCCTGGATCATGTTTGCCCAGGTGCAAGACCTTACATCTGTCCTTGCTGAACTTCATGAAGTTCTTGCTAGCCCATTCCTCCAGCCTGTGGTCCTGCAGAGCATCTCTCCTTTCCAAAGGTCCGCTTCCTCACT
Source organism: Anthoscopus minutus (assembly GCA_013399455.1). NCBI lineage: Eukaryota > Metazoa > Chordata > Aves > Passeriformes > Paridae > Anthoscopus > Anthoscopus minutus. The sequence continues at coordinate 2,512 of VWYI01048579.1, forward strand.
CAGTTTGGTGTCATTGACAAACTTCATCTGAGTAAAGAAACGTATCTGGAGAGGAGAAACACAAACCCTGCTGGCTGTTGAACTGTAAGGGCACTAGGTTGACCCTTCTCTTGAGATGGAGAGAACAGCAACAGCAAAGGTACCAATGGGATGGGGACTAGAGCAATGGGTGTTCATTATGTCCCTTCCACTTCCAATGAATTCCTCTCCATCCTATAGATGAGAAGTCTGGCCACAGCTTTTGTTTTTCCTTATCCTCCTCTGAAGCCACACCTCTTTGTCCCTAACAAAATGGTGCCAAATACTGCCTTTTCAGGTGACCTGTGGTGCACTTGGTGACAACTCTGCAACTGACTCAGGCTTATGCAGGACCAAGCTGATCCAAGCCAGGGATGCCAGGTTCAAGGCCTGCAGTCCCTACTGCTGCACTTGAGTCTGCTGCTGAACTGCATGGGTTCTGAAGGCTTCAAGGTGCTTTTCCTCCTTGCTGCCCTGCAAGAAAACAAAGGCTCTGAAGACGAGACCCTGGTGTTTTGTGCCTGCCTGTTCTTTTTCAACAAGTCTCTCTGTAGCTCACACCTGAGGGTGGTGCTTTTTCTCTTGGTCCACTTCTCCTGCTGTGACCAGATGAGCCCAGCTAACAGCAAAAATCTGCTGACAGGGATGTGCCAGTGTCCCCTGTCTTAGAGGAAGTGGGGGCTTAACTTCCCCAAGAAGGATAAGCCAGTTCTCTGAAGCTGAGGGAGAGGCAGTAGCCAACATCATCTGACCCAGGAGGTTGAGGAGCTTCTGGAGAACCAGGAGCATGTTCTAGGGTAGGGGATGCCCATCTGTTGCAGCCCCTGTAGCACCATTGTGACCACAGAAAGAGGAGCAGGCACCCTGAGGTATGACTTCATCTTGGACTGAGTTCCAAGCATAGGGAGAGCTTTTAGCATGTGTCTGATGGGTGTTTACCATATGGGACAGCTTGGTGCAGAATGCCTCCAGAGGAGGCAGCGGTGTGCCAGGCCTGTGTCTCCTATGTTTGTCCCCTTCAATACGGACGATGTCGCGGTTTCTTCAGGTCAAGGCTGGTTTTGCTGGTGTAATGCCAGAGCACACAGTGTGTCCTATTCACAGTCTGTGGTCAGGGCTGTGAATGGCCACCCTCTGGTCACCCAGTGGCCACCATGGCCATTCAGGCAAAGGTCAGCTGGATCCAACAGCAGCATCCCCACAGTCTGTGGCATTGCACACAGTGGACAGAGAGCACTGCTGAGGCAGAATTGGGCCTGTGATGGTTTCAGCAAAGCACTGTCTTGGTGTGAAGACTTGAGTCTTTCAATTTTGATAGAATTAGAGTCCTGCTAGCCCAACCTTCTCATGGGGCCATTTCAAAAATTTGGCTGTGGGCAGAAATGCTTTGAGCCCAGATGGACAGGAAGGGTTTTTTGGCATGCCCCAAAGGACTAAGCAGTTCAGAGCTGGTGCAAGGGGAGAGAGTGGGGCAGGGCATTTGGTAGGACCAGTGTTTAGGGAGGGAAACAAGCAAGAAAGCAGAGGAGAGCACTCTCATTGATAGAAAAAACTTGGCAACAGCAGCAGCTATCCCTTGGTTTTAGTGCCTTGTAAAGCCTTCCCTGTCTCTGCCTGAGCTACAGGCACAGCAGGAACTCAGTGAGTTCAGACTGGGTAGACGTGCACTGGATCAGAATGCTGTGCACCTGTTGGGTGCCTCTGAGCTCACAGCAGATCGCTTGGAGACTGCTTTTAAAATAAAAAGCCTACCACCTATGGTTTCCATGGCTATTTTCTACAGGAACAGCCTTCCCATGCCCCTATTGTTCCCTTTCTCTTGGCTTGCAGAAAAAAAGTTCAGAGAGGTGCCGAGCGAAGCTCTGACCTTGAGACTTGTTAAGTCACTGTCACACTTGCTACTGAACTTTGTTAACTCACTTTTGTGAATAAATAAAATCCCTTGTCCGTTCTTTTGAGGGTGAAGTGCAGGACTCCATCCATAATGGCAGCAAAAAGGCCATTGCCAAGCTTGAAGCAGGCTGGGGTCCAAGGTTTTACTGGAGTTGTGAGGAAGGGCACGCTACAGAAATCTTGAAACAGAGGTTTCTCTCCTCTATCCACCATATATTCTCCTGTAGTTTCCCGTCATAGCTAGACAAAAGGCTGGCCCTGTTTATGGCAACACTTCCTTTTCCTGTTTTCCTGTTCCTGATAGAGGAAGAGAGTGCGATGTGGGAATTAGAGTTGCCTTGGTCATACCTTCCTTTCCATCCATGTCCTGAGTCCTCCTCAAGGGAGTACCGTAAAGAAAGGACAGTCTCAGCAGTCTGTATTTACACGTGCTGCTGTGGTCTGATCTCTGTGGCACTGCTTTGTCAGCAGTCACACACCACAGACGAAAATGCTGCTCATTTCCCCTTCTCATTTCAGAAGGAGGCCTCTGGGTTTTTGAACTACCTTAGGCTACAGGTGCTGGGCCACCGTGGAACATGAGCCTGTCATGAATCAGGTCCCACAGGGATCCTGGTGAAGAGGAGGAGGTATTGGGTCAATTTTATCTGGCAATAGATCCCATTTATTTTCACCAGACTGAGTGTACGGCCATTGTGTCAGAGGTGCAAATAGGCAGGGCAGCATGGCTGGAGTGGGTGGGAAGTGGCTTTACTGGCAGCTGGCAGCACTTGGCACATATGGAAGGCAGGATGGCAGATGGGGCAGCACAGAAACAGCTCTGTATGATGGTCAGAGAACACAAATAGTCGAATGGAATAGACAAGAATGCTCTTGGCACTGAGGAAGCACTAGGAAAGGAAGCCCTGTCATTAGGAGAGTGGATGGGGGCGGGAGTGGATTGGAAGCCCAGAGAAGTTTTGGAGGTCTGGAGAGACACGAAAGGCTGAATTGCCAAAACTAAAGTCAAGGAAAGCTCCAGCTCTGTCAGTCAGAACCAAGTTCAAGTCAAGTACTGTTCAGCCAAGGGAGGGGCAGTAGCTGACCTCACCTGTCCTGGGAGGATGAGAAGCTTCTGCAGGACTAGGAGCACATTTCAGGGAGGGAATGTCTGGGAGGGAAATGCCTGCATGGTACAGTCCTTGGTTTATGGGGTTCTTGTTCCCGTGCCAGTCTTCCAGTTCAGGGTCCTGGGTACACTGAGAAGTGCTCTTACTATTAAAGACTGAAGCTGAGGAGGCATTAAGTACCTGAGCCTTTTCCTCACCCTCGTCCCTATGTTTCCCCCCATATCCAATAGAGTGTTGGAGCAAATTAAATAAAATATGGAGAAAACAAGATAAGTTATGAAAATTTTTGGGAAAATTAGGAGCAATTAGAGTGAAATCGAGAAAATTGTGGAAATTGTGAGAAAATCAAGGGGAAATTCAGGGAAATGAGGGACAATTAGGGAAGACTGGGACAAAGTAGGATAGAATTAAGGGAAATCTGGCGAAAGTAATAAAACTTAGGAGAAATATATGAAAATTTTGGTAAATTGGGGAAATAAATTTCAGTTAGGGGAAATCAGGGATATAGTCAGGGAAAATTAGGAGAAATTGGTGAAAATTTTGGAAAACAAGACAGAATTGAGGAAAATTTGGGGAAATTTGAGAAATTAAATACCTTAGGGGAATCAGGGGAAATAAATGGAAATTTAGGGAAGTGTGGGGGAAATAAAGAAAAACTTCCGGGAAGTGGGGCAAATTGAGGGAGACTAGGGAAAACTCAGGGAGAAAAGAGGAAATGTAGGTGTAAAAGGTCAGAATAGGACACTTAGGGGAAATTAGGGAAAGTAAGGGGAAATTGAGAGAAAATTAGCAAAGTGAGGGAATTAGGGGAAATTGGGGAAAACAAAATTTGGGTATAATTTGGGGAAATCAAGGGGAATACAAGGAAATTTGGGGCAAATTGAAGAAAAAAATAAGGACATTTGGGGAAAAATCTGAAAAATTTGGGAAAATTAGGGGACACCAAGGAAATAGAGGGCAAATTGATGGAAATATAGGGAAAGCAGGGGGAAACCAAGGAAATTTGTGGCAAACTGGGGGACACTTAGGAAAATCAGGGGAAAACCAAGGAAATTTGAGGAAAAATCAGGAAACTTTGGGGGCAATCAGGAAAATTAGGTGAAATTTGGACACCTTGTCCTCTATAGGGTATTTAATGGGATCAATGGGGCCTGGATGCCTGGGTGCCCCAGCCTATTCTTAGGTGAGCTATGGGGATCAGGGGGGGGAAGGGGAACCTGTAGAGCCAGCCCCATATATGGTTATGAGGTGAAGGTGCCCCACAGCCCCACTGGCGTCACAACCTGATCAGATGTCGAGGGTTGTGGGGGGGGATGTCCCAAAAATATCCCATTGTGGGGGGAGGGAGAGGGAACAAAGGGATAGGAGGAGGGACACAGATGCCTGAGTTCCTTTGGAGGGGGAAGAGGGGTCACACCTGTCCTTTGTCTGTCTGTCCCTTCCCCCACCCTAAGGAGACCAAGGCATCCAGTCTTTTGGCTTGCTTCATCTGTCCCATAATAAACTGGGAGTGTGGAGGGGGAGTTAGAGGGGGCCCCTATAGGGGCTGAGAGTGGGTATTCTGTGGGTCTGGGGGGTTCTGTGGGTCTGGGAGAGCCCTGTGGAGATTCTGTGAGGCTGGGAGTGGGTTGTCTGGAAGGTCTATAGGGAAGGTATAGGGGTGGTAAGGGGGAGAAACTTTGAGGGTCCTATAGGGAAATATTTAGAGGTCCTATAGAGTTGGACATGGATCCTATAGGACCATGGGACTGGGGAGAGGTGTCTGGGAGTGGGTTCTATGGGGCTGTGCACAATTACAGGGGTCCTATTGAAAGGAAGTAATGGGAACCCTGTGGGGCTGAGGGGTTCTATGCTTGCATCTGGGGGGCTGGAGTGGTGTCCTATGGGTCTGGGGGAATACTATGGAGCTGTAAGTAGGTCCTATGAGGAAGGGGGGAACTATAGGTTCCGTGTGGTGTGAGATATGGGGATCCTATGGGGCTGGTGGAGCTTTATAGGTCCATGGGAGTCACTGGACCCTATGAGGCAGTGAAGGTCCAATAGGACTACAGAGCAGAGGGAGGGCCCTATGGATTTGGGGAGTGTACTGTAGATCCATAGGGGTCACCGTGTCCCTATAGGGCAGTAAGATGGCCTTGAGGTCACCCATCTGTCCATGCGCCCCCCCCGCCCCCCCGCTGGTGACGCAGCTGCAGAGGGGAGGGGGGGATATAAGGGGGGTTCCCCAGCCAGTGCCTGCAGACCCAGGGTCAGGTGGGGCAGGGGGCACTTGGAGCACTGTGGGGGTCTGGGAGGGGGTTATGGGAGAACTGAGGGCAACTAAAAGGTACTGGGAAAGAACAGGGAGGAACTGGGAGGGTCTATGGGTGAACTGGGAGGGACTGGGAGGGTCTATAGGAGAACTGGGAGGGTCTATGGGGGAACTGGGAGGGACTGGGATTGTACTGGGAGGGTCTATAGCGGAACTAGGAGGGACTAGGAGGATCTAGGAAGGAACTGGGAGGGTCTTTCTGGGAGACTGGGATGATACTGGAAGCATCTGTGGGGAAATAGAGTGGGACTGGGATGATGCTGGGAGGGTATATACGGTAACTGGGGGGACTGGAGTGATACTGGGGGAGGAGGGAGGGTACTGAATAAATCCTAGAGGGATACTGGGATGTACTGAGTAGTTCTCTCTGTGTGTGTGTCTGTGTGGTGGTGTACTGGCGAGGTACTGGTGGGGCTGGACGGGGATGCTGGGGTGTAATTGGACATATCAGGATATACTGGGACATACTGGGACATACTGCGGTGGGGGTGTTGTGTCCCGGAGCAGGACCAGAACTGCCCTGAGTCTGCACTGTCATCCCCTGACTCGGACACCACAGAGAGAGGTGGGGCTGAGTAGTGACAGGAACTGGGGAGACTGGGGGTGATTGGGGGGGTCTGGGATGATACTTGGAGGGTCTGTAGGGGAACTGGGAAGGACTGGGAGGGATGCAGGAGTACTGGGGGGCAGTGGGAGGCACTGGGGTGGCATAAAGGGCAGGCAGTGTGAGGACTGCAAGGAACAGGGAGCACTGAGGAAGGTACTGGGACTTCCAAGAAGGAACCTGGGATGGAGATGAAGACAACTGGCAGGAACTAGGAGCACTGGAAAGGAACTAGAGAAGCACTAGAGAAGCATGGGAGAAGATGAGATCACCAAGGATGGACTTTGGATGGGGATGGGGATGGGGATGAGCATGGGGAGAGGACCTGGAAACACAGGGAGGGAACTCTAGATGATGGAAGCACTGAGAATGGAATTGGGATGGGCCAGCTGGGAGGAGTGGGAGCATTGGAAAGGAACTATGAACACTGGGGAGGAATGAAGGAGTTGGATTGACAAGGAGGAAGTGGTAGATGTGGACAGTAACAGGGAATGATGTGTTCACCATGGAAAGAGCTGCAATGGGGTCAACTGGGAGGAGGTGGCAGCACTTGGAGGGTCTGATCCCTCCTACCCCACCCAGCCCTGTCCAGCGCCACCATGCCTGATGTGGAGATGGCCGAATTTGGGGAGGCGGCCCCCTACCTCCGCAAGTCAGAGAAGGAACGGTTGGCTGCCCAGACCCGCCCCTTTGACCTGAAGAAGGACATCTTCGTCCCTGATGAAAAGGAGGAATATGTCAAGGCCACCATTGTCAGCCGTGAGGGCTCCAAGATCACTGCTGAAACTGAACATGGCAAGGTGGGGGGACCCCAGCCACAGCTGGGACAACAGAACCTCAAAATAGCAACTCTATTCCACATGGGACACAAAGACCCTGACCCACCTTCTCTAGAACCCAAGAAACATCTAGACCCCAACATGCCTTCTCTAGAACCCACTGGATGTTCAGATTCCATAGCATCTTCTCTAGAATCCAGAAAATATCTAGACCCTGATCCACCTTTCCCAGAACCCACTGGACAGCTAGACCCCATCCAACCTCATCTATTACCCCATAGACACCCAGACCCCAAAACATCTTCTCTGTCACTTGAGGGACACTCCCAACTCCCAGCCCTTTGAGAGGGAAAATCTGGGGCAACTACTTGCCCTGGGTTTCTTCTCCATGGGGTTCTCCTTGGAGCAGACAGTGACGGTCAAGGAGGACCAGATCATGCAGCAGAACCCCCCCAAGTTTGACAAGATTGAAGACATGGCCATGCTGACTTTCCTCCATGAGCCCGCTGTCCTCTACAACCTCAAGGATCGCTACGCATCTTGGATGATCTATGTGAGTTGGGAGCCCATGAGGTTATTCAGACCCCATCCAGAACTCAGACACCTCTTCTGTAGACCCCTTGGGCCATATAGATGCAAGATGTCCCTTCTTCAGATCTCATGATCTGCCCATAACTGGGATGTTCCTTCTTCATACCTCTTGAGCTACCCAGATCCAAGATACCTCAGACCCTTTGGGCCACTCAAAACTGGGATGTCCCTTTTCCAGATTGCATGGGCCACCCAGAACTGGAACATCCTCCCTCCAGACCTCTTTTGTCCCCCACACCCATCTCCAGACCACAAGAGTCACCTAAACCTAAGATATCAACTAGATACAAGAGGTCGCTTCTGCAGACCCCTTTTACCACCTGGTGGGGTTGCACCTCCTGACTCTGACCCATCTGCTCCTTTCTCCAGACCTATTCAGGACTCTTCTGTGTGACTGTCAACCCCTACAAGTGGTTGCCCGTCTACAATGCTGAGGTGGTGGCTGCCTACCGGGGAAAGAAGCGGAGTGAAGCTCCACCCCACATCTTCTCCATCTCTGACAATGCCTACCAGAACATGCTGACAGGTAGGAACCTTCTGCAGTGACCCCATAACCATATTCTCTGATCCTTTTTGGGGAGCAGGAGACGTGGGACAGAGCCAAGGTGGGCTTCAGAACCTCATGTTTCTTCTCCTTATCCCACCAGATCGGGAGAACCAATCCATCCTCATCACGTGAGTGATCTCATCTGTAAACACTTAGTCCTGCTCACAGCTAAAACCCCCCTACCTGGCATATAGCCCCTCCCCTTCCCCCTTGATGTCATGCCCACTGGCCAACCCTTTATCACCACATGGATTTGTCTGTGGAGGTCCACTGTCTATCCCTCCCCAGTGAGACCCCATCCCCAGCACCATAGCACAAGTATTCAACCATTGCTCTCCTTGGGTACCTTCAGCGGAGAATCCGGGGCGGGCAAGACAGTGAACACCAAGAGGGTCATCCAGTACTTTGCTGTCATCGCTGCCATCGGTGACCGTGGGAAGAAGGAGGCAGGGGCCCCAGGCAAGGTAAGGGCAGTGGGTGGGGTATGACACCCTAGGGTATGGCCAAAATCCTGCCACTTGTATGTCCAACCAATGACCCAATCAATCACCTAAATAATTATCTAACTGAACACCCAAAATTCCAACCAACCAACCAACCAACCAGCCATCTATCCAACCTTCCATTCCTCTGTCCCATCCCCATCCAACCAACTAACCATCCCTCCCTCTACCCATGGCATCAGCCCACATCCTTGTCCATCAACCTGACCACCCATGCAAAACTTCATGTGTTCTCCCATCCATCCTTTTCAACTTCACACCCTACACCCTTTGCTCCTCCCTGTGAGAACCTCACTGACACTATCCCACTCCATCCAGGGCACCCTGGAGGACCAGATCATCCAGGCCAACCCTGCCTTGGAAGCCTTTGGCAATGCCAAAACTGTCCGGAATGACAACTCATCCCGATTTGTGAGTGTTGGAGGAAAGAGTCTATGGGATGGAATCCACTGGGAAGGGTCTGTGGTTTGGGGTGTTCTGGGAGAAGGTGGCCACCTTTACCTCCTTCCACTATTCTTCCAGGGGAAGTTCATCCGGATCCATTTTGGAGCCACTGGGAAGTTGGCATCAGCTGACATTGAGACCTGTGAGTAGGTTGAGGGTTCCATTAGAGGATATCTTATTGTCCACCATCTCCCT